>PVJS01036823.1:0-20249 GCA_004027185.1 Glis glis | reverse complement strand
TACCTCCGCGCTACACCCCCGGCCCTATTTTTTATACTTTATTTTGAAACCGGGTCTCACGAAGTTGCGGAGGGCCTCACTAAGTAGAGAGAGAGAGAGAGAGAGAGAGCTGAGGCTGGCCGCGAACCCGGATCCTCCGGTCTCTGCCTCCCAAAGTACTGGAATTACAAGCGTGCGCCACCACGCCCGGCTCTCCAGTCCTATTTTTTATTTTTTATTTTTGAAACAAGGTCTCACTAAGTTGCAGAGGGCCTCACTAAGTAGCTGAGGCTGGCAGCGAACCTGCAATCCTTATATTTATTTATCAGTACTGGGGATTCAACCCAGGGGTGTTCTACCTCTGAGCTACACCCCCAGCCCTATTTTTTTTATATAATTTTGAGATAGGGTCTTGCTAAGTTGCTGAGGCTGTCCTCGAACCTGTGATCCTCCTGTCTCAGCTTCCCAAGTACTGGGATTACAGGCATGTGCCACTGTGCCCGTTTGAATTTCTATTGTTTAAACCACACAGTTTGGGGACCTTTATTACTGTAACCCCAGGAAGCTGACACAACCCCTGTGCACATGCACACAGGGCCTGGGTCCTGGACATGCAGGGGACAGATCTATACTCTCATGGAACTGACCTTTGGACGAGGGCAGTGGCCTCCCCATACCCATCCTGGACATACAGAACCAGGTGCAAGTGAGAAGGAAACCTGACCCCACACACTCCAGAGGGCCCCCTGCTTGGAGCCAGGGGTGGGAGGGAACAGCTGGGCGAGGAGGGTGTGGGGAGGAAGTGTAAGTGAAATTTCTCTTGGGCAGGAAGGTCTAGTATCCCTACCCCAGGCACCTGGAGCCACACACACACACAGAGGCAGGGTGGATGGGGGCTCCTGGTTGTCCATCCCTCTATTGCTCAGATTCTGGGAACCCCAGTGCTGCAGGCTGACCGGGGGTGTGTGTATGGGGGCGCTGAGGCTGGTCCGCCAGCCCCAGTGGCTTTCAGGGCAGCAGGTGGACAGAGGCAGCACAGCAGAGAAGGGGCCCTTCCAGCTTCAGGTCAGTGGGGGTCCAGCCTCTCTGAGCTCCAGGCCTGAGCCCAACAGGCATAGTAGCGACGGTCAGTGGGAAGCTTCTGGAAGGATAAGCTGGGGCCTGTCCACACAGCTAAAGAAGCCCCTCTGCGCCCAAGGCAGGGGCCTCAGGCGGGTGCTGCTGGGATGCAGAGCAGGGTGCAGCAGGGGCTGATTCTATCCAAGCCTGGTTCCAGGCACCAGAACCTCCTTTCTCGGACACCCCCACTTCAGGGGCTCGACAAGCTACGGGTGTTGCCCTGCATGGCGCCAGACGACAGGAACCGGCTCAGTGCTGGGGTCCCGCGGGCCCCCAAAGCTCCGGCAGCCCAAGACAGGAGCACGCCGTCCAGCGCCGCGGGTAAGGATGCAAACATTCCGCGCCGGAGCACCGTACGTCCCGCTCTGCCGGCGCGCGGGAGCTGGCGAGGGCACGCCCCCCGCGTCCGTAGTGCGCAGTCGCAGTCTGCGCCGCGCCACGCTCCGCCTCGTCGCGCGCGGGGGCGTGTCCTGGGCGGGGCCTGCGTCAGGGGCGGGGTCAGGCCAGGCTAGGCCTATAAAAGCGGCAGCGGCGGCGGCGCACCCGGCTCCTCTCGGCGGCGGTGGCCCAAACGGAGGAGTCCGCGGTGGCGGCGGTGGCGGCGCTGTTCCCCGCGCGGTCCGCGGTGAGGGGTCCGGGCTGTGCGACGTCGGGCGGCGGCAGCACTGCGGCCCCGGCCCGACCCCGGTGAGCGCGGTTCCGGGCGGCCCCAGGGACCCCAACCTGGGTTCGGGGAACGGGCCCCGCGGAGTCCCGGCCGCCTCCGCCTGGCCGCGCTCCCTGCGGGCCGGCCGCCGCTGCTCACCGCCCTCCCTTTGTCTGCTCCGTCCGTAGGGTCCCCTCCCCGGCCGCCCCCCGCCCACGGGCCGCCCCCTGGGCCCTGCGTCCCTTCCCCCGCTGGCGGGGCCCGGACAGAAGATGGTGCAGAAGAAAACAGCCGAACTTCAGGGCTTCCACCGTTCGTTCAAGGTGAGGGCCCGGTCGATTTGGGGGCGCTGCGGGATGGACCACCGGAGTGGCCGGTGGGGGCGCAGAGTCCGTCCTGGAGGCTCGAGAGGGGGCCAAGAGGAACCCTGCGTGCCCCTGGGGCTGCCCCAGCCTGGTGTGCGCTAGTGGGGGGTGGTCAGCAGGCCACAGTCTTGTCCCTGGCTGTGGCCCGCGGGGTCTCTATTCCAGGAACCCCAGGAGGGCCTGGGAGCCCCTGGCCCGGTGGCTCTGGCCTTTGCACGCCCCAGCCGCGGTGGGCTGGTGGTGGTGGGTCAGCCGACCTCAACTCCTGTATCCCCACCGCAGTGTGTGGTTCCTCCTCCGGGAATCCCAGGCTGGGCCGGTGTCCCCTGCAAGCCCCAACTGGTTGTGTTGTTAGTTGGGAGGGGTCAGCAGCCACTGGCGGATTCCCACCTCTGATTGGCCTGTGGGGATCTTCCTGCATGAACCCCTGGCCTGGTCGTTGCCCCTTGAGCCCCCACCCCAGGTGGCCTGTGAGATAGAGGAGTGGATTGGATGCCCCTCCCAGACACCCCAGGCCCTAGTGCTATTTCCTGTCAGAGCGGGAAGTTTCTGTGGCCGCCTGTGGTTGGCGGCTGCTGAGTCCTGGTCTCAGATGAGAGAATCTGGGGGTGGGAGGGGGGCAGGTGCTGGGCAGGAGCCCCCACGGGGCCTGGCCCAGGGGACGCAGTGATGTCAGCCTGCCCGCCCCACCCCGCAGGCCGGGTTATGTAATGGCTTCCCTGGGCTTCCTTGGGCAGGGACCTGTTGCCCGGTGGAGAAGGCAGGACTTTGTGTGTGTGTGTGTGTGTGTGTGTGTGTGTGTGTGTACACACACAGCGCCTGCACCAGTATGGGAGGAGCATGAAGAGCCTGGGGAAGAATTCCCAGGCCTGTCCAGCCAGTGTCCCTGGCCAGGTGCCCCACCCCTGCCCCACATGTCTGTCATCCTCATTTCCCCGTAGGGTAACTGTGGCTGTGGCTACCCTTCAGAGTGTCTGGGGCCGGGCCAGAGAGAGGTGGATCTAAGACGTCACCCACAGTGGTCTTTCCCCTCCTGGGGCTGGGTGCGAGCCCAAACGGGGTCAGTGCACAGGGCCAGCAAGGCAGCCAAAGCAAACCCGAGCTTTCTGGATGGTTCCAGCCACCTCCTGCCAAAGCCTGCTGACTGGAGGCCCCCAGCCAGTCCCAGGGCGGGTTGGGCCAGGGCCGCCCACGCTGCTCAGGCTGCAGGCTGGCCTCTGTGCAGAGCTGCCCGACAGCCGTGCTTAGAGTTGGGGTGTCAGAAATCCCCGGGGAGGCAAGAGGAGCCCTGGACAGCGAGTCCTGACCATGAGGCAGCCCTCCAGGTGCCCAGAGACTGTTCACTCAAGAGATCTCCTCCCCCAGCCCCCCCCCACTGGCCACTCCTTTGGGTTCCACCTCCTCTGGGGGGAGCAGTCTGCAGCTCAGCAGGGAGGCACATTTGTCAGGTCTTTGGGGCTTATCTCCCCCACTCTCCCCCTGTTGGGATGAACCCTGGGCCTTGCACATGGTAGGGGAGCAAGCACCCTACCACTGAGCCACATCCCCAGCCCTATTTTCCTCATTTCTTTTTTTGGCTCTAGGGATTGAACCCAGGGGCATTCTACCTCTGAGGTACACCTCTAGCCCTTTGTGGTTTTTTATTTTAAAACAGGGTCTTGCTGAGTTGCGGAGGGTCTTGCTAGGTTGGCAAGGCTGGCCTTGAACCTAGGATCCTCCTGACTCAGACTCCCAAGTTTTAGGATGACAGGTGTACACCACCATGCCCAGTTCAATTTTGCTCATCTTAAGATGCAAAAGTGGAGGCTCTGGGTCACATAGGGTAACTGTGCCTAGGGCCCCAACCCCTGCATGCAGTGGCTCTGGCCACCCCATCTGTCTCAGCCTTTCTGGATTGGGCTGTGACAAGCACATGGGGACAGTGACTGGATAAGTCCAGAGGCTCAGACTGGTTCCTGTGGCCCCCTGGGTCCTTTCATCCTTGTGCAGCTCCCAGGGTAGGGGCAGCCACTTCCTGTCTCACCATGATAGGCACAGGGTTGAGGTCACTCAGCCGAGGTCAGATAGGTGCCATGGTGGCCTTTCACCTGGAGCCTCACGTCCCCCGTTCCCCTTCCTCCCAGTCACCTCCTGTGTGAAACTACCCTGGGACACCAGATTTCTCTGTCCGGAACCTTATCAGAGCACTGAGAGGTGGCTGCACATGCCTGCCTCCCCACAGGGTTGGCAGGTTCCCCCTTCTCCTGTGCTAGCCTCCTAGCAACTATCTTCAGGACAGGGGAGGCAGAGAGGCCCAGCCTCCCCTCTCACAGGTGGCCTTTTGGCCTCTGACCTGCAGGCATATGGCCAGCCTTTTCTGTGAGGGGCCCTGTGGGGTCTCCCTAGGGTCTCCAGAGCAGCTTCTCTGGTGGGAACCCTCCTTTCTGAGCCTGCCCAGTGGTCTTGAGGCTCATAGAGGGGCAGTGGCTTGGCCCAGGTCCCCTGGCATCAGCACTGGTCTCGGTAGCCCACTACCACATCTGCAGGCCCCCATCTTGGTTCTCAACTGGGGATGAGGGGGGAGACTCATTCACACAGGAGGCTGACCAGGCCTGTTCCCCATTTTACAGGGCTCTGCCCCTTCATGCATTCTACGGAAATGTATGTATTTCAGTACACCTCTGTTTGGGGGGTCGGGAAGTGGTTTCTGTGACCCGGCTGCATGGTCTGCTGCTCAGGGTCTCAAACCCTCCACACATCCTGGGGCTGTCTCATTCTGTCTCTTACCTAAGCTCTGGGCTGAATTTGAATCCCGGCCTCCATAGGTCCCTCTCCAAGAGGGTGACCCCAGTACCACATGCTCATGCCCACGGTGCCTCCCCTGTGAGCATCAGGGCCAGGAGTGACCCAGCTGGCCACCAGCAGGTGCCAGGGCCCTATTTGTCCAATCAGTAACTGTGGAGGGGTGGATGGTACTCAGGAGATAAAAGAGGGTTGGGTGCGCAGAGTGGGTGGGGGAGGGTGTTCCAGACAGTCTCAGGGCACAAGTAGAGGCATGGAAGGGTGGGACCTAGGTAGGGATAGAAGGACTGGAGGTGCCCCTGTCCCCGAAAGGCCATGGGCCATGCCCAGGGCCACCCCTGTGGGGCTCAGCCAGCCCAGGAGGCCGTGGGAAAGCAGGCTGGCAGCCAGGCCTGGCAGCTCCCGCCCTCCCACTACCCGAAGCCTTTGATCCCCTGGCCCCGCCCTCAGGGTCAGCCCTCAGGTCAGCTGGCTGGGGAGGCTGTCTCCATTCTGGGGATGAGCAACTGAGGCACAGGACATGGCTGAGCCCTTCTGACTCAGCCTTGGGCCAGGGATAGAAAACCAGGTTCCTTCTGGTCAGGGAAAGACAGGCCTCCTCCTCTTCATGTGGACACTGGGCCGGTCGTCCTCTGGGGCGGGCATCCCGGGTGCTGCAGAGACTGAGCAGCTTCCCTGGCCTTCACTCACTCCAGGCCAGGAGCAACCAACTGACAACCACAAATGTCCCCAGACATCACTTAGGGTCCCCTGAAGGCTCCCTAGACCCCAAGAGACTCCAAGAGACTCTACATCCCACGATCCTACTGAGGTCTTAGAACCCTGCCCGTACTGAAGCTGAGTGTGGTGGTGCATGCCTGTAATCCCAGTACATGAGAGGCTGAGACAGGAGGATCACAGATTTGAGGCCAGCCTTGGCAACTTAGCCAGATCCTTTTTCAAAATGGTGGCGATGCTTGTAATCCCAGTACTTAGGAGGCTGAGACCGGAGGATCCAGGTTCATGGCCAGCCTCAGCTACTTAGTGAGGCCCTCCGCAACTTAGACCCTGTTTCAAAATAAAGAATAAAAAATAGGGCTGGGGGTGTAGCTCAGAGGTTGAATGCCCCTGGACTCAATCCCCAGTACCGAAAAAAAAAATAGAACTGGGGGTGTAGCACAGATGTAGAATGCCCCTGGCAGTTGGGCGTGGTGGTGGCGCACGTTTGTAATCCCAGTACTTGGGAGGCTGAGACTGGAGGATTGCAGGTTTGCGGCCAGCCTTAGCAACTTTGTGAGGCCCTGTGCAACTTAGTGAGACCCTGTTTCGAAATAAAGAATAAAAAAAATAGGGCTGGGGGTGTAGCTCAGAGGTAGAATGCCCCTGGGTTCAATCCCCAGTACCACACACACACACAGAAAAAGGATGCCCCTGGCTTCAGTCGCTAGTACCCCCCCCCCCGAAAAAAGAATCCACACTGGGTGGGGAGGGAGAGAGGTGGTCAGTCCCAGAAGCCAGGGCCCCCAGGTTGACAGTCTACCTCGACGCGAGTGTGTCCTGGTGTCTACTGTGTGCCGGAGCCGACTGTGTCCTCTTCTATCCTGGGCACAGCAGGTGCTCTCTTCCTGGACACTGTTGATGCTGGGCCTGAGCACTCTGTCTTCTGTCCTCTGCAGGGGCAGAATCCTTTTGAGCTGGCCTTCTCCCTAGACCTGGCCCACCACGGGGACTCTGACTTCAGCCAGCAGTGCGAGACCCGCCCTGGTAAGGGCCGGGGGCAGGGGGGATGGGAGGGAGGGTGGGAGGTGGACCAGGCTGGAGGCAGCCTCCCGAGCCTCTGGACTTCCCGGTACAGACATGCCCACGAGCCAGCCCATCGACATCCCAGATGCCAAGAAGAGGGGCAAGAAGAAAAAGCGGTGCCGGGCCACCGACAGCTTCTCGGGCAGGTTCGAAGGTGAGCAGGGCGGCAGATGCAGGCTGTGGGGGCGATGGCACCGGCTCACGGTCCCTCACCTGCCCCCCCATGCTCTCCAGATGTCTACCAGCTGCAGGAGGACGTGCTTGGGGAAGGGGCCCATGCCCGTGTGCAGACCTGCGTCAACCTCATCACCAACCAGGAGTATGCTGTCAAGGTGAGCTGCTCCCACGCCCTCCGCAGCCCCAGGGACTGGCACCGGCCGGCCGGAGGGTGGGTGGCATTCGAGCTCGGGGAAAACCAGTGTCTAAAAATGGCCCAGGGCCTGGTGACTCAGGCCACCCCTGGGAATCTAGGTCAGCCCTGCTGAGCCCCCAAGTCCTGTAGGAAAGTGACAACGAGGGCTGGCCCCTGCCTACCCCATGCCCAGGTGGCCAAGAGACTGGTACCATCGAGAGCCCGGGGCTTTGGTCAGAGGCCATGCTGGCCTGCCGTGACACTCTTGCCACCTGAGCCTCCCCAGGGATGACAGTTGCTTAGAGGGTTGGTTGCGAGGACCAGTGGTGGCATACTGGGGCCCAGGGTGGGGGCCTCTGCATTTGGGGAAACCCAGCACAGGTCTGTGAGAGCTTTCTGTGTGCCCCTCCCCCAGCCACGTGGCCCTTGAATCCTGGGTGTGTCCAGCCCGAATGGGGCTCTGGCATGGCCGTGTGACCTTGCAGAGCAGCCAGTCAGACCCTGTGTCCTGAGCAGCCTTCCAGACTTTCCTCGTGACCCCACATCCCCCACATCCGGCTCCGGGCTGGGCGGGGTCACAGGAGGGCCAGCTGCCCAGGAAGGAGGGCCAGGTGCTCCTTGGCGGGTAGGACTGGCTTGGAGCCCTGCAGGACGTGTAACATTGAGGAAGAGGAGAGGTAGGCCATCCCATCCGAGTAGGGAGGCAGGAGCTTTGTTTTGGAGAGGGAGGCTGTTGGCTGGGCGTGAGGGCCACAGCGCCGGTCCCTGTCCCGGGTGCTCGGAGGCCCGACGGTGGATGTGTGGGGAAAGCAGGCCTGCACAGCATCCTTCTGAGCGCTTTCTTCCCACTAACCCTGCAGGGCAGCCTTCCTGTCCTTATTTGACATACAGGGAAATGGAGGCTCAGAGGCAGTATTGAGTCACGCTATGGTCTCTTGGTCGCCTTGCCATGAGCCAGTGTGGTGGTGCTGGGGTCTGGGGAGTGCAGGGGCTTCCTGGTGGCGCTTTTGTCAGATGAGCTCTGAAGTCTGGTGGTCAGAGGTGGGGTCCTGGACACAGGAGATAGGAAGTAATGGGGATCCAGGCTGGACGAGCAGGTGGCCACCTCGTCCTGGGGGCCACTTTGAGGGCGGTCCCATCCTGTGCATGCTGCTCTTGGGCCTCCCCTTTCCAGGCGCCTATGGAAGAGGTCGGGGCACTGAGCCCCAGTGGTGACCTCAGAGAAGGCCACTCCCCTACCAGGAGGCACCATGCTCTCTGTGAACCTGTGGTCCTAGCCAGCTTCCCCAGGGACAAGATGAGGTTCAGTTTAATCCTGAACTGTTGGGCACACCGTCTGGGCTCGACACTCACAGCAGATTGGCTTGCAGATGTCTCATGAGGCCCCTTGCTGGGACAGGCCTGCTTGTCAGTAGACATGTAGGACAATACATAGGCAGCGGGGCACACCCCACCAGGCTACTGTGGTGGGCGGGCAGCCCTGGGCCACATGTCCAGCCTGGAGGGGATCCCAGCCAGTGCTGGGGTACCTCTGACCCTACTTCCCTGAGAGCAGAGATGGCTGGGGGCACCTGGAGGGCGCTTGGTTTCTTGAGCTCCAGTGTACAGGGCATTGGGTACAAAGCTGTGGCCTGGCTTCCCAAGGGGTCCTGGGCCCACTAGTAGCCAGGAGGCTGAGCAGGGCTGGCCTGAAAAAGAGCCAGGCTTGTGGGGCCAGTGGGGCCCTCTGCCCAGTCTGGCACGGAGCCTGGGAGGCAGGACGTGGTGTTGCAGGCTTGGCAAGTAGGGACCAGCTGGGCTGGCGGCCAGGTGCCAGGAGGCCTCCCTGGTTCCAGGGTCATGTGGGAGCTAGCCGTCTGGGAGCGAAGAACTCTAGCTGGCCGGTCTGCTGGGGGTGCAGCCACCTGATCCCAGCGACCCTGACGCCCTGGAGGGGCTGCCCCAGCCTCAGTCACCTCTGAGGCCTGCAGGGAGGGATTGGGGTGGAGGGCTGCCCCACCTGCTTCTTGGCTCTCTGCCTGTCCCTCCCCTGATGCTGTTGGCCGAGGGGGTACTTCGCCCCTGCCTGTGCTGACATGGCAGTCCTGACTTCCAGCAAGTTCCAGCCCCCAAGGAGAGCTCTGCTTTCTAGAGCTGAAAGGTCTGATCTCTGATGGTGGAATTTCAATCGGGCTCCCCTGCCCGTCTCGGGTGCACCTGACACAGGCAGTGTCTCTCCCCCAACCCCCATTTCAGATCATCGAGAAACAGCCGGGCCACATTCGCAGCAGGGTTTTCCGGGAGGTGGAGATGCTGTACCAGTGCCAGGGACACAGGTAAGGTGACCCGCCCTCGCCACGGTGCCGGGCCCTGTGCCATCTTTCCGTGGGTGAATGAGCCTGAGCAGCGTGTTGCCTGGCTCGGTGCTGCATGGTGTGGGTGGGTCCTATGGGCAGGTGGGGCCCTCTTGGCCTGGGGAGTGGGTGCACAGGGGCCTCAGGGAGCCTCAGCTCCTCTCCTGCCCCACTCCTATCCCAGGAATGTTCTAGAACTGATCGAGTTCTTCGAGGAGGAAGACCGCTTCTACCTGGTGTTTGAGAAGATGCGGGGTGGTAGGTAGGGGCTCCTGGTTGGGGGCAGGGACACTGGGAAACATTTCCAGCGGGGTCCTTATGGAGTGGGGCCTTTCAGAGGGTCCTAGACACAGGCCAGAGCTTCCTGTCCATGCAGTGACTCGGGGTGGAGGGCTTTAGGCCCAAGGAAACCAGTGAGGTGGGGAGGAGGAGGATCCCCGCAGGGTGGAGGTGGGTGCCCTGCATTGGCCCAGGGACAGTGGAGGTAACTGTGTTCTCCCTTGCCCTGGCTTCCCCTCAGGCTCCATCCTGAGCCACATCCACAAGCGGCGACATTTTAACGAGCTGGAGGCCAGCGTGGTGGTGCAGGACGTGGCCAGCGCCTTGGACTTCCTGCACAACAAAGGTGGGCGGTGGGGCTGGCCCTGCACCCTACAGGGTCCCCCGTCCAGGGTCCCATCCCCCTGCCCCTGACTCCTGCCCCTGATGCCCCCGCCCCTAACCCCCTGCTTGGCTTCCCCCCAGGCATTGCCCACAGGGACCTAAAGCCGGAGAACATCCTCTGCGAACACCCCAACCAGGTGAGGCAGGCCCCCACCCTGCTCTGGGCACGGTGCCCCTGGGAGCGCTCTTTCCTACAGGAAGGACAGAGCCAGACCCTCCTACAGCCTCCTGCTGACCCCCCTCCAGGTCTCCCCCGTGAAGATCTGTGACTTTGACCTGGGCAGCGGCATCAAGCTCAATGGGGACTGCTCGCCCATCTCCACCCCAGAGCTGCTCACCCCGGTGAGAGCCTGCCGGGGCTGCGGGGCTGGCCTGCCGGGGGTGGGAGGGGTAGCGCTTCCCTGTCTGCGCTTGCGTAACCTGGAGGTGCCAGGGCCTGCTCTGTGGCTCCAGGCTTCCGCTTAGCAACAACCTCTGATTGGCCGGTCAGGGTGGGGCTGTGGGTGGGGCAAGGCAGGTTCTGGGCACCTGCTGATTGGGCGGGGCGGGCTTAGGTGCCGCCCTGCTGACAGCGTCCTCCCTGCTCCCTGCTTGCAGTGCGGCTCTGCAGAGTACATGGCCCCTGAGGTGGTGGAGGCTTTCAGCGAGGAGGCCAGCATCTACGACAAGCGCTGTGACTTGTGGAGCCTGGGCGTCATCCTGTACATCCTGCTCAGCGGCTACCCTCCCTTCGTGGGCCACTGTGGCAGTGACTGTGGCTGGGACCGCGGGGAGGCCTGCCCCGCCTGCCAGGTGCACCCCTCCCCTGGGCTCCAGCCCCATGTGCCCCCTTCCCCCCAGGGCCACCCCGTGTGCCCCTGACCTGTGTCTGCAGGGTAATGCTAGGCGCCTTTCCGGGTTCCCCAGCCTGTGAGAGGAGACAGACCCAAGTTGCTAAAGGGTGGCACAGGGTCCATGGCTTGGGGTGACTGTCCGGAGCCTTCTGTCCTTGGCGTAAGGCTCAGCATTCATGACCGATGTACCCCTGGGGCCAGTTCCCCCAGACTACCTCTTTGTAAAAGCAAACCACACCTGGGCAGAGCCGTAAAGCCACTTCTGGACGTCTCCCCCAGAGTGTCCAGCCATGCGTCCACCCGCAGTCTAGATGTCTGCTCCATCGTCCATGTATAGGAGCTAGGTTAGGGCCACATAGTTGGGTCTGGGGGCCCTGATGCAGCTGTCAGTCTGCCTGTTGGGATGACCTTGGCCCTGGCTTTGCAGCTGCAGCTAACCCCCCATACCTCTCCCCAGAACATGTTGTTTGAGAGCATCCAGGAGGGCAAGTATGAGTTCCCCGACAAAGACTGGGCCCACATCTCCTTCGCCGCCAAAGACCTCATCTCCAAGCTGCTGGTCCGCGACGCCAAGCAGAGGCTGAGCGCTGCCCAAGTCCTGCAGCACCCCTGGGTGCAGGGGGTGAGCCCCAGGGGGCCCTGGGGGTGCCCACCTCCCCTGAGCTCCAGCTCCTCCAATGGCTGCAGCTATCTCCCAGCAAGCACACGAGAAACCCAGAGGGTCCAGCGTGGACACCCAGAGGCGTGGGGTCTGGGGGCGGGTCACCAGCACAGTTCTAGACAAGGGCTGCAGCTGAAATCCCTCTACCCCCCAGTGGCCAGGTGGGAGCTCACAGGCATTCAGAATCCCGGCTAGGCTTCTGAGCGCCACGGGGCAGCCATGGTGCCGCGAGCTTGCCAGGCTCAGTCCAGGGCCCGGTCCCACCCTCACCCCAGGCTGGTCCTCCAATCCACGAAGGGCCGGGCACGTCTCCAGGCCAGGGGTCATTAGTGCTGAGCTGCTGCCCCAAAGCAGTGAGGACACTGGGGCTCTGGGCTTTGCTGATAGAAGCTGGGTCCCTTGGAGCTCCATAGCAAGGGGCAGCCCCAAGCCTTTCCAGGAGCACCCAGAGGCCTACGAGCCAAGAAGACAGCAGGGGCCGGGGGTGGGTTCGGGCTAGAAACTGTCAGAGGGGTGTTCATTGGAGTCGCTGTGCTCCCGCCCCCTCCACTGCAGGGTTCCCGTGTCACCGCCATCCCCCTAGTCTGGCTTAGCGCCGCAGGTTTCCCAGGCAGGTACATGGTGGGGGGTCTGCTGTGCTGGGCATCCAGCTCAGGTGAGGTCCAAATGATGGAGGTGCTTGGGGCCTCCCTTGCCCAGACCCCCACCAGTGCTTGGGGACACAAGAGCCAGCAGGGAGCCTTGGGCTGCTCTGGGCCTGATTGGGTCTGATCTTTAAATCTGCTGTGTTGTTGCAGTGTGCCCCGGAAAACACCCTGCCCACGCCCATGGTCCTGCAGAGGTAAGGTCCTGGGGTCTGGGATGGTGTGGTTAAATGTGTAGATGTTTTTTAAAAAGCCAAGCTGGAAGCTGGGCATGGTGGCACATACCTGTAATCCCAGTGCTTGGGAGGCTGAGACACAGGATTGCAGGATTTGAGGCCAGCCTCAGCTACTTAATGAGGCTCTCTGCAACTTAGTGAGACCCTGTCTCAAAATAAAAAATAAAATAGGGCTGGGGGCCGGGCGTGGTGGCGCACACTTGTAATCCCAGTACTTGGGAAGCTGAGACCGGAGGATCCCGGTTCGCGGCCAGCCTCAGCTACTTAGTGAGGCCCTCCGCAACTTCGTGAGACCCAGTTTCAAAATAAAGTATAAAAAATAGGGCTGGGGGTATAGCTCGGAGGTAAAACGCCCCTAGGTTCAATCCCTGGTACCACAAAAAATAAAAATAAAAATAAAAAAAATAGGGCTGGGAAGCCCGGTGTGGTGGCGCACGCTTGTAATCCCAGTACTTTGGGAGGCGGAGACCGGAGGATCTGGGTTCGCGGCCAGCCTCAACTCTCTCTCTCTCCCTGTCTCTCTCTCTCCTCTCTCTCTCTCTCTCTCTCTCTCTACCTAGTGAGGCCCTCTGCAACTTCGTGAGACCTGGTTTCAAAATAAAGTATAAAAAAATAGGGCCAGGTGTGTAGCGCGGAGGTAGAACGCCCATGGGTTCAATCCCCCTACCGCAAAAAAAAAAAAAAATAGGGCTGGGGATTTAGCTCAGAGGTAGAATGCCCCCACATCAATCCCCAGTACCAAAACAAAGGGGTGGGGGCAGAAAATCCTCTATAAGTGGAGAAGGGACACCTAAGCACTTGGTGTCCTTGTGCCCGGTGACCTCAGCGAGGTCCCAGCTGGGTCCTGGGACCCAGAAGGGCCACGGGTTGGGGAGGGATCTTGCCGCCAGGTCCTATGAGTCCTGGTGGTCATCGCCTGTCCCATCCCCCAGGAACAGCTGTGCCAAAGACCTTACGTCCTTTGCGGCCGAGGCCATCGCCATGAACCGGCAGCTGGCCCAGCGCGAGGAGGACGCGGCCGAGGAGCAGGCCGCGGGGCAGGGCCAGCCCGTGGTCATCCGAGCTACCTCACGCTGCCTGCAGCTGTCCCCGCCCTCAGAGTCCAAGCTGGCCCAGCGGCGGCAGAGAGCCAGCCTGTCCGCCACCCCCGTGGTCCTCGTGGGGGACCACGTGTGACCGCCTCCCAGCCCCTCTGTACATAGGTCGCCCTCTTCCCCCACCAGATCCAAGAGGTTTTTAAGCTATGGTCCCCAGGACCAGGGGCCTCCCTCCCCTCCAGCTGCATTCCCAGGGGCTCAGCTCAGCCGGGGAGGGGTTTTTATAGAAGGTTTTTGCTGTTGGGTTTTCCCCTTTTATTTCCCTTTGTCCCCTCCCATTTTTTGTTCTTGTGTGTGTTTGTTTTTTCCTTCCTCATAATGGTGTTAAAAGCAAAGCAAGTGCCCTGGAGGGGAGCGGAGGGCGTGTAGCGGGGCGCACCCCTCCAGCTGCCGCCCCGCGATGCTCCCTGTACTGTGAAGGTCCCATGCCCCGCAGCCTCCCCCGCTGCCTGCTTCCAGCCAGTTTGCTGTCTTCCAGCACTGGGGAGTGCACAGGACTCCCCGCTCCATGTCCCCTCCCCAGCCCTCAGTATTTTCAGGGATGGCCCCTCCCGGTGATGAGACAGAAGCCCCTTCAGCCCTCACCCCACAGGCCCTGGTAGCTCTAGAGGGAAGGCCGGCCGGGGTGCAGGCAGGCAGGGTGGACTGCAGCTCACCTGCCGGCTCCCCACCCCAGCCCCCCAGCTCTGGGGCCGAGGCTCACCTGCCCTGTCCCCTGAGGGTTGACAATCAGGGCTTCCTCACGGGCGTGTCTGAGCAGATTCCTACCAGCTGGACTTGGCCTCTGACCTTGACTTTACACTGCAGCTGACTGGGGGACAACCCCCCCTCCTGCTTCCCCAGGGACTGCAGCTGGAGCCGGTCCAGTGGGTTCCACCAAGAAGCAGGAGTGTGGGACAGGCGCCCATCTGCCAACACGGGCCCTGAAGCCCCCCCACCCCCCCGGCACCCCAGTGCCCCTTCTCAGGGCTCAGTCTGAGCATGCCCTGCCCCGCCTCGCCCCTGGGTCTGGCCTTTGGCAGCTCTCTTGGTCTTCTCCCAGAGCCAGGGCCAGCCCCAGAGGTACCCCAAATCCCCCCTCCCTCCTGCCCCAAAGGGCTGCGATTTGTGCGTGCCCACCTTCAGGAAAACAGCCGCTGTTCGGCTCCCTTGAGGCACCCAGGAATGGCCAGGAGGGTCTGCTGGGTGCCCGCTCCCGCCTGCCCCCGAGCTCTGACTCAGCACCTGGCCGCCCGCAGTGGGGCCGGGCGGTTAACTACTATGCAATATCCGAGTTCCCACTCTACAGGCACCGCGGGCCTGCTGGCCAGGGTGTTGGGGGCCATGCCACCCTGCCCGGCCCAGCCCCAGCCTGCTCAGGTGTCTGGGGCAGGGACCAGGCAGCCCCTGGCCTCAAATCCATGGTCAGGATCATCCATTGCGTTTAGTTAGGTTTTTGTTTTTTTTTTTTTAAGAACCATCATTTGACTTGCTTCTCTGTTTGTGAAGAATACTTGAATGTCGGAGGGGCCTCATGGGTGGGGGGCTCGGACGCTGCCCAGCCCCCTTGGCCCTCCCCTTAGTCTTGTACGATTGTCACAGTCTGGTAGCTGACGGGGGCCACCTGCCCTCCCCAGTCCTCTGCCTGCCTGTGTCTGTGGACTGGCCTTTCCAAAGACCCCGGGAAGGTGACGGAGCCGCCGGTCCCACTCCCGGGTCGCACCCATGGGTGAAGCCGCGAGTTGCACCTGCGGATTCTTTGCCTTTTTGAATAAAAGAACAAACGGACCTTCTGCAGCCGCAGGTGCCTGTGGCCACCTTGCTCCAGGAGGCGGGATGATGAGCAGCTTTTGATCCCCCCACCAGAGGCGGGACTGTCACCTCCTCTCCCCGTCGCCTCCAGCTGCGACGGGTGGACGGGTCAGAACCATTACTGTGAATGAGCGGCAGGAGGATGGTGGAGAGGCCGGCGGGGATAGGAAGGGCCGGCCGCTGACCATGTTAACATGTTTAAAGAAGATACACACACAAAGAAAAAAAATCAAAAATTTTTAAGAAGTGGGGCGAAGACATCCAAGCACTTTACTCCATGGTACCAGGTGAACTGATTGAGCTCGAAAGTTTTCCTTTACACCAACTGTCAATGCCAGAATTTTGTATTCTGTTTTGTAAGGATTTAATAAAAATCGTAAAAAACAGCCTTGTGCACCCATGTCTCGGACTTCTGTCCCTGCACAGTGCACCTTCAAGCCTGCTGGTGCAAAGCCATGCTCCTGCTCCTGGGCCCTAGAAGACCACGCGCACGTGGGGGTCTCTCCGTCTGTCTGCATCCTCTGTGTGTGTGTGTGTGTGTGTGTGTGTGTGTTACTGGGGATTGAACCCATGGGCATTCTACCTCTGAGCTACATTCCCCAGACCTTTTTTTATTTTTTGTTTTGAAACAGGGTCTCGCTAGGTTGCTGAGAGTCTCACTGCCTCACTGAGGCTGTCCTTGAACCTGAGATCTTCCTGTTGTAGCCTCCCAAGTACTGGGAATACTCGCATATGCCACCATGCCCAGCTGTCTGCATCCTCTAAGGCAAAGCTGGACTCCTCTTGTCTTCCCTCTCTGGATACCGCAGCACTCCAGGACTGGGCTCAGTCACCAGTGGACGACTCTCGCCCTCCCTGTGTTGTGTGGCTTGAACTTCCTTCCAACACGGCAGCTAGGAGCTTTTGCCCGCTGACCTGCTTCACAGCCAGGGGTGCTGTGCGCTGCTGAAAGCACACCCAGAGCCATATATGGCAGTACACACCCGTAACCCCAGTGCTTGGGAGGCTGAAACAGGAGGATCCCAGCCTCAGCAACTTAGACTTTTTTTGTGTGTGTGGTACTGAGTATGGAACCCAGGCGCATTCTACCTCTGAGCTACACCCCAGCCCTAGTTTATTCTATTTATTTTGAAACAGGGTCTCACTAAGATGCGAGGGCCTCACTGAGTTGCTGAGGTTGTCCTTGAACCTGCAATCCTCCTGTCTCAGCCTCCCAAGTACTGGGATTACAAGCTTGTGCCACCACACCCAGCAAGAGGCCTTTCAAAATAAAAAATAAAAAAGGCTGGGGGTGTAACTCGGTGGTAGAATACCCCTGGGTTCAATCACCAATACCAAAATAAACAAAACAAAAAAAAGCTGGATGTGGTGGTGAACATTCCCAGTACTTGGGAGGCTGAGACAAGAGGATCACAGGTTCAAGGGCAGCCTCAGCAATTTAGGTCCTCCAACAGGAGGATTGGATCGTCGCAAGTTCACAGCCAGCCTCAGCAATTTAGCAAGACCCTCTGCAACTTAGTGAGACCCTCTATAAAAATAATAAAAGCCGGGTGTGGTGCCGCACGCCTGTAATCCCAGTACTTGGGAGGCGGAAACAGGAGGATCGCAGCTTGGAGGACAGCCTCAGCAAGAAGTGAGGCTCTCATCAACCTAGCAAGAGCCTGTTTCAAAATAAATAAAAATAAAAAATAAAATTGGGCTGGGGGTGTATATCAGAGGTAGAAGGTCCCTGGGCTCAATCCCCAGCACCAACACACACAAAAATCTTCCCAGCAGCCGGGCGTGGTGGCGCATGCTTGTAATCCCAGTACTCGTTTTGCTGCCGGCCTCAGCTACTTAGGCCCTCCCCAACTTAGCGAGACCCTGTTTCAAATAAAGAATAAAAAAATAGCTCTCTCTCTCTACCTAGTGAGGCCCTCCGCAACTTCGTGAGACCCGGTTTCAAAATAAAGTATAAAAAAAATAGGGCCGGGGGTGTAGCACGGAGGTAGAACGCCCCTGGGTTCAATCCCCGGTACCACACACACAAAAAAAAAGAATAAAAAAATAGGGCTGGGGGTGTAGCTTGGAGGTAGAATGCCCCTGGGTTCTATCCCCGGTACCTAAAAAAAAAAAATCTTCCTGGAAAAGCCAGTGGCCTCCTTCTGTGGGTCCATCCACTCAGCCACAGTTGAGTTCCTTCTCGGCCAAGGGCTGGCTGCAGATCCTGGGGGCCGGAGTAGATAGGAGGGCCTCCTGGAGGAGGAAGTGGCAGGGAGACAGGGAGCTCAGTGGTTAAAATCAGCAGCCTGGCTGGAAGAACAGGTCCATTCAGACCACTGCTCCTCCATTTGCTGATCCATCCAGACTGGGATCTGAGAGTCACAAGGTGTGGTCACAGCAGGTAGCACAGTGCAGGACCAGGCTCAGCAAGACTCAGGACCAGGCTCAGCAAGAGTCAGTGCTGTTACCACTCCAGGGCCTGGAGGGGCGGGGCCTGGTGTCCGGAGGGGCGGGGCCTGGTGTCTGGAGGGGCGGGGCCTGGTGTCTGGAGGGGCGGGGCTGGAGAGAACGCCCTGACGTGGCCCCAGATGCACCCAGCGGCTGGAGTGGGAGCAAGCATGAGAGGGGAAGGAAGAAAGAAACTGGTACCTGCAGACCCGCCGGGTGGGAACGAGCAGAGCATGGGGGACACGGGTACAGGGTACATGCCGACCACGCTGGGGAGGCTGGACCCCAAGGATAATGGGGAATCCCTGCAGCTTATTATTATTATGATAACAGGGATTGAACCCAAGGGTGCTGTACCACTGAGTTGCACTCCCAGCCGTTTATATTTTATTTATTTATTTTGTGGTACTGGGGATTGAACCCAGGGGCATTCTACCTTTGAGCTACACCCCCAGCCGTATTTTTTATTCTTTATTTTGAAACAGGGTCTCACTAAATAGCAGAGGGCCTCACTAAGTAGCTGAGGCTGGCCACGAACCTGCGATCTACCTGTCTCAGACTCCCAAGTACTGGGATTAAAAGCGTGCGCCACCATGCTCGGCTCCTATTTTATTCTTTATTTTGAAACAAGGTCTTGCAGCTGGGTGTGGTGGCGCATGCCTGTAATCCCAGTCCTTGGGAGGCTAAATCAGGAGGATCACAGGTTCGAGGACAGTTTCAGCAAATAGCGAGACTCTCAACAACCTAGAGAGACCCTGTTTCAAAATAAAAATAAAATAGGGCTGGGGGTGTAGTTCGACAGTAGAATGCCCCTGGGTCCAATTCCCAGTACCACGAAAAAGAAAAAAGAGAAAGAGAGCGGGGCATGGTGGTGCACACTTGTAATCCTAGTACTTGGGAGGCTGAGACAGGAGGATCAGGGTTCACGGCTAGACTCAGCTACTTAGTGAGGCCCTCCGCAACTTAGTGAGACCCTGTTTCAAAATAAAGAATAAGCAGGGTGTGGAGGCGCACTCTTGTAATCCCAGTACTTGGGAGGCGGAGACTGGAGGATCCAGGTTCGCAGCCAGCCTCAGCTACTTAATGAGGCCCTCCACAACTACGTGAGACCTGGTTTCAAAATAAAGTATAAAAAATAGGGCTGGGGGTGTAGCTCGGAGGTAAAATGCCCCTGGGTTCAATCCCTGGTACGGCAAAAAAAAAAGAAAAAAAATAGGGCTGGGGGTGTAGCTCAGAGGTAGAATCCCCCTGGGTTCAACCCCCAGTACTGAAAAAAAAAAAAGAAAAAAGAGAAAGAAATAAGGTCTTGATAAATTGTTGAGAGCCTCACTCAAGTGCTAAGACTGGCTTTGAATCTGCGATCCTCCGGTCTCAGCCTCCCAAGTACTAGGATTATAGGCATGTGCCACCACTCCTGGTCAGCCTCAAACTTTTGAATCTCCTGCCTCAGTCTCCTGAGCACCACACTCAGATACCTTTTTATTTTTAGTTTTTGGTAAAGGGATTGAACCCAGGAGCATTCTACCTCCAAGCTACACACCCTGCCCTTTTTATTTTTTATTTTGAAACAGGGTCAGTCTCCCTAAATTGCTGAGGCTGGCTTTAAACCTGCAACCCTGCCATCCCCCTAGTACTGGGATTACAGACGGGCGCCACCACACCCAGCTGATAACAGCTTTATTGAGATAACAATCACATACCATACTTCACCCATTGAAAGTGTGCACTTCAGTGAGTACATTCACAGGGCTATGCAACCACCACCTCTATCTAATTGTAACAACATTCCATCACCCCAAAAGGAATCCCAGACTCATGAGCAGTCACCCCAGTCCCCTCACCAGCCCCTGGCTTCCTAGAACCCACTGCCTATCTCTGGACAGTTTCTTTTTTTTGTGGTATCGGGATTGAACCCAGGGGCGTTCTACCTCTGCGCTACACCCCCGGCCCTATTTTTTATACTTTATTTTGAAACCGGGTCTCACGTAGTTGCAGAGGGCCTCACTAAGTAGAGAGAGAGACAGACAGGGAGAGAGAAAGAAAGAAAGAGAGCTGAGGCTGGCCGCGAACCCCGGATCCTCCGGTCTCCGCCTCCCAAAGTACTGGGATTACAAGCGTGCGCCACCATGCCCAGCTAGACATTTCCTATCAATAGGATTGCACACTGTCTGGTCTCTGTGTCTGGCTTCTTTCATTTTATTTTTTAATACAATCACTAAAAAAAAGAAAAAGTTTTAGAAATACACCAAGTGAGCCAGGCATGGTGGTGCACACCTGTAATCCCAGTACTTAGGAGGCTGAGACAGGAGGATTGCACATTCGAGGACAGCCTCAGCAAGTAGTGAGACTCTCATCAACCTAGTGAGACCCTGTTTCCAAATAAAAATAAAACAGGGCTGGGGGTGTAGCTCAGAGGTAGAATGCCCCTGGGTTCAATTCCCAATACTAAAATAATAAAAAAAAGAGCGAGCTAGCTGTATGTGCGTGTGGTGTTTGTATCACTTTGAACCTCCTTTTTTTTTTTTTTTTTTTTTTTT
>PVJS01036822.1:0-20249 GCA_004027185.1 Glis glis | reverse complement strand
GGAGGAGGAGGAGGAGAAGCAACAAAAGGAAAGTAAGAAAAAGCAAGTGAATGAACCTCAAAGGGGGGTTGAAACGCTCCGACATATTCTAGGGAATCCAGAATGCCAAATGCAGGCTCAGGGCTGTGAAAATGCCTAGAACAAACCTGACATGGTCCCTCTTCCTCGTTTCTATCTGACCTTGAAGTTCTGAGAAAGCAGGAAATGAAGACTAAAACAGAGATGTAAATTACCCCCAGGGCATTGAAGGCATGCCCCCCCCCAAAAGACGCACTTAGCAAGGGCCAGGAGACTTACTCCAGGAACTTAAGGAAATCCCCATCCAGTCATTAACTGACCACTAGGCTAACCAAACTGAGGTCACCGTAGTCAAATGTGACAAAGAATATAAGCTTCATAGAATTAGTTCAAAAAGTTACTAATCAAACCAAGTGAGGTGGCACACACCTTTAATCCCAGCACTTGGGAGGCTGAGACAGGAGGATCACAGGTTTGAGGCCAGCCTCAGCAACTTAGTGAGACTCTCAGCAATTTATCAAAACCTTATTTCAAAAAAATATATAAAGGGCTGGGGGTGTAGCTCAGAGGCATAATGTCATTGGGTTTAATGCTCAGTACCAAAAAATAAAAATATAATAAATAAAGTGGATCTAGGGGTGTAGCTTGAAGGTAGAATGCCCCAGAATTCAATCCCCAGTACCACAAGAAATACATTTAATAAATAAATAGAAAATTACTAATAAAAGAAATAGCAATAGCAGTAAGAATAAGAAACACCAATGAAAATAAGAATTTCCAAAAAAAACAAATGTGATTATATGTTGCCAATTACATTATTAAAAATGTCTAGTTATCAATTAAAAATTATGAGACATATAAAAATGGGAAAATATGTCATATATATAGGGAAAAAAGCAACCAATAGAAACAGTTTCTGAGGAAGCCCAAACATCAGGCCTACTAGACAGAATTATAATTCAGTTAATAAAAAACAAAAAACTAAAGAACACAAATAACTGAGTAACTATAAGAAAGTATGTATATAATATTTAAGAAATAAAGATTGTCAAAGTTATAGAGATTCAAAATTATAGGAGATTCAAAATTATAAAGGACAAACAAGTAGAGAGTGTGGAGTTAAGAAATGCAATAATTAAAATTTTTTTAAAAATTACAGGAAGATCTCAACAGGAGATCTGAACTGGCCAAAGAAGGAATCAAAATACTTGATACTCAACTGTGATTTTCCAATTAAGGGAGAGAAGCAAAAAATAATAAAATAAAATTAGCAGAGCCTGAGAGACCTGTAGCACACCACCATGTGTACCAATATGTGTGTAAGAGGAGTTCTAAAACAGAGGAAAGAAAGAAAATGGAAGAAAAATATTTCCAAAAAATATCTGTAAACTCCAAAATTTGATAAAGAATATGAACCCATGCATCCTACAAATTCAATGAACTCCCATTAGGTTAGTCTCAGGGAGATTCACAATTGATACATCATAAGTGAACTGGCCAGTGGGCGTGGTGGTTCACACTTGTAATCCCAGTACCTGGGAGGCTGAGACAGGAAGATGGCAGGTTTGAGGCCAGCCTCAGCAACTTAGCAAGGCCCTCTGCATCTTAGTGAGTCCCTGTCTCAAAATAAAAAAAAAAAAAACCGGGATTATAGGTGCACAGCACTGCACCCAGCTAAATACAAAAAAATTTAAACCTATTACAAAACATCCCCCTTGTCACTCCTGGTATAGCTGTTCTTCTGGACTTCAGTCCCCTCTGCTGTGGTGAAGGGGGCTGTAGTCAGAATGGTCGCCAGGAGGTTCCAGATTCATCTTTCTGCCGTCTGAGCTCCTCAGTATCTTTCTGCCCACTTGTTGCATTAGTCTTGTATTCTTTACCCACTCTGGAGAGAGGGCTCCACCCTGGGTCTTGCTCAGCCCCTTCTGCAGTAGATCTGCCCCTTTAGAGGGGAGGAACCGAGATGGGAGGAGGCAGGGGACTGGCAGGATCTGATAGGACAAGAGGAAGGGTTTGTGGCAGGGTGTCCAGGAGGAAGAAAAGGTGCGAGAAAGGGTTCGAAGAGAGCCAAGAAGGATTCATGAAGTTTTTGAGTGAAAATAGTATTACATCCACAAAAACACTGGCATTTGGGTACTTTAAGAATAGTACAGTGCTGACCATCTGTATTGCAATCACAATTATAAATGTTCCTGGGAAGATCTCTATATCTGGCTTGTAATGGAGAATCCTGTTTTGATTACTACAACCTTTGATCTTAAACGTTTATGTCTCCTGGTCTTTTGTCCAAATGTTCAGGTTTGCCCTATGGATTCTGCAATTCCATGATAAAGTAGAAAGAGTTTTTTAAGGTTGTCTGATACTGTTCTTAATTGCAATCTGGGGCTCATAATACAAGCTCTCTGACTCTTAATATAACCACCTGTAAATATCTACCTGAGACAGAGACTACTAAGCAAGTAAATGCAAATATAAAATAGGATATTTGAAACATCCAATACAGTGTCTGGCATATAAGTGTTTAATAGATTATTAAAATTCTTAATATTGTTCTGTAATATTCCATCATACTGAAAAATCTTAGTTTAATTTTTTTTTGTTGCTGGAGTTTTTGGTGTTTCTAAGATTTTGTTTGTTTCTCTAAACCATTCAAAACCATCCTACTATAAAACTGTTGCCTAGAATGCAAATTTCCCCAGTACTATATTCCTAGAAGTGAAATTACTAGGTCAACGTTGTAAGCAGCTTTGTGCCCTGGCTGTTGGTACTAAGAAAAATTGGACCAATTTGATCTGCAATAGAAAAATCTAAGTATTGATTTCTCAAGCCTGATCAATAAAAGTACCTTTAGAGTATTTGTATTTGTTTATCTTTGTGAGTGAGGCAAAGCATTTTTTCCATAAGACTGCTTAACCACTTTTCCTAATTAAAGATTTGGCTGATCTCTAAATATTATTTACCCAGTGGGTGGTGAAAGGTGATCTTTTATATAAGGACCAAATCTTCATACTTGTAATGAACTTTATCAATCATATTTGACTTATATACTTTTCTCCAGTCTGCTTTACTTGTGACAGTGCCCTATTCCATTTTGTTATACAAAGTTTTTGGATATATTAAAATAAATCTGTTTTATAATGAATAAATAGGGCTGGGGTGTGGCTCAGAGGTGGAATGCCCCTGGGTTCAATCCCCAGTACCGCAAAATAATGATAATAATAACAGGTAAACTGCAAGAGAGAAGTGATTCATAATGTACAAAAATCTTCAAAAGATTAGCAGCTGCCAATTGCAGTGACGCATACCTGTAATGCTGACCACTTGGGAGGTTGTGGCAGAACGATCACAAGTCAGTTCGAGGGCAGCCTGGAAACTTAGCAAGACCCTGTCTCCAAATAAAAAACAAAAAAGGGCTGAAGATGTAGCTCAGCACCCCTGGGTTCAATCCCCAGAACTGAAAAAAATTAGGGTTTATTTCTTATGAGAAATTATAGACATCTAAAGGTGACATTCTCAAAGGGCTGGGGAAAAAAGCTGTCAACCAAGAATCCTACATCTATTTAAGTTATTTTTAAAAAACAAAAAATGAATTAAGACACTATCCGACTTTTTTTCAAAAAAAAAAAAAAGGTAAGAATGTCTAGCTAGGAGACCTGACCTGCAAGAAATCCTAAGGGGAGTATTTCATGCTGAAATGAAAAGATACCAGACAGAAACAGAAAGCACATGAAGATGCAGAGAACACAAGGAAAGGCATCTATTTAGGAAAATATAAAAGCATAGATGAATTTTTCTGTTTGTAACACCTTTGTTCTCCTGATTTTAAAGACAATAAATAAAGCAATAATTATATAACCGTGTTGATGAGCATATATAATGTATGTAATTAGTATTGCAGTAGTCACACAAAGGAAGGGGTGGAAATGGAGACATACAAGAGCAAAATTTTATATACTACTAAAATGAAGGTGGTATTCATCCAAACTTTTTTTTTTTGTAGTAGTACCAGGGATTGAACCCAGGGGCATTCTACCTCCGAGCTACACCCCCAGCCCTATTTTTTTTTATTCTTTATTTTGAAACAGGGTCTCACTAAGTTGCGGAGGACCTAAGTAGCTGAGGCTGTCCGCGAACACGGATCCTCTTGTCTCAGCCTCCCAATACTGGGAATACAAGCGTGCAACACCACACCTGGCTCAAACTCTATTTTTACTTATTTATTTTTATTCTTTATTTTGAAACAGGGTCTCACTAAGTTGCGGTGGGCCTCACTAAGTAGCTGAGGCTGGCCGCGAACCTGTGATCCTCCTGTCTCAGCCTCCCAAGTACTGGGATTACAAGCATGTGCCACCATGCCCGGCTCAAACTCTATTTTTATAAGTGAAGGTGTTTTGTAATTTTATAAGTGAAGGTGTTAATTGTAATTCTTGGGGCAACCACTAAAAGAAAACCCTAAAATACGTCATGAAAGAAACAGCAAAGGAATCAAAATAGCACACTAGAAAATATGCATTTAACATAAAAGAAGTCAGGAATGGAGAACATAGGGGAAAAGGAGATATGACACATATGGAAATTAAATGGCAAATGGCAGATATAATTTCTACTTTATTAACAATTATAGTAAATATAAATAGATTAAATACGCTAATCCAAGAGATCTGGGGGTGCAGCTCAGCGGTAGAACATGTTCTAAGATAACTCTCTAGCATCACTTACACCTCAAACAGAGTTTGGCAGAATTGATTTACAAAAACATGATACCACTATATGCTGTCTAAAGAAGACATATGCTGAACACAAAGACATAAACAGGTTGAAAATAAGAGGATGAAATCAGATATGGTAAGCAAGGAGTAGCCCAAAGAGCCCAGGAGTGGCCATAGTGTCAGACAAAATATCAGTGGATAATATCAGAGAAAAAGTTTATAACAAAAATGCTACTGAAGACAAAGAAGGGCATTTTAGAATAATGAATGTTCAACCCATCAGGGACACATAATGATTACATACATATATTCATCTAACAACAGAGCCCCTGAAATATAAGGAAAATAGCTAATAGGAATGAAGAGAGAAAGAGACAACTCAATAAGAACACTTGGAAACTTTAATTCTACAGTTTCAATAATGGATAGAGCAACTAGGCCAAAGGTGGACAAGTAAATAAAAGACTTGAACAACTACATAAAATAAATTAGAGCTAACAGACATCTATAGAACACGGCACCCCAGAGAAACAGAGCACATATTCTTCCCAAGTGCACGCAAAACAGTCTCCCTAATGAACCATGTCTAGGCCATAAAACGAACCTCAGTATTTTAAAACTACACAAAGTATATTCTCTAACCACAATGAAATGAAAACAGGAATTAGCAGTGAAAGAAAAATGTGGAAATTCATAAATATGAGCATGAAGCAGCACATTCTTCTTAATAACAGGTCAAAGAATAAATCAAAGGGAAATTAATGTTAACTTTTTAAAAGTTCTTTGTATATCCCAGATGTTATTTCTCTGTGAGAGGAGTAGTCAGCAAGCATTTTCTCCCGTTCTGTAAGCTCTCTCTTCAGGCTCTTTGTGGTTTCCTTCACTGCAGAGAAGCTTTTCGATTTGATGCCATCTCATTCATTAATTCTCAGTTTGATTTCCTGAACCTTGAGGGTCTTCTTGAGAAAGTCTCTACCAGTGC
Organism: Glis glis; assembly: GCA_004027185.1. Lineage (NCBI taxonomy): Eukaryota > Metazoa > Chordata > Mammalia > Rodentia > Gliridae > Glis > Glis glis. The sequence goes on along the minus strand of PVJS01036822.1, from coordinate 14,540 downwards.
CCATGTTGGAGAGTTGCTCCTACATCCTCTTCTAGTAATTGCAATGTTTCTGGTCTAATTTCTGGATCTTTGATCCATCTTGAGTTGACTCTTGTACACGGTGAGAGACTGGGACCTAATTTTATTTTTCTACATATGGATATCCAGTTTCCCAGCACTACTTGTTGAAAAGGCTGTCTTTTCTGCAGAATTTGTTTTTGGAGTTTTTCGTTGAAAATCAACTGACTATAAGCGTGAGGATTTGTTTCTGTATCTTCTGTTCTATTTCACTGGTCTGCGTGTTTGTTTTTGTGCCAATACCATGCATTTTTGTCATTTGGCCCAGGCATTTAAGCCTGCTTTAGCTCCCTCCACATTTGTATGATATCTTGAAGCTAGGCAGGAAGGCCAGCTAGTGGCTTAAAGTCTTTACAAGTTCTTCTAAGAAAGAAGACTTGTCTGGGCTTCCTCTGAGGAGAGACTCCCATCCCCCTCTCTCTCACAGATGAAGGTGTTTTTCTCAGTGTTCTCTGTCTTTAGGGACAGTAGAGGGCAGCAGAGTCCTAAAGGACATTTTAAGGAAAGCAGACTGACAAACATGGGCTGTGCACAGTGAAGTGATTCCCTTTCAGAGAGGGATGGCTAATGAGTCCTGGCGAGTGTGGGCTTGGGAATCACAGCAATGGTATATTTCCTTACAAGTGTAAGAATTACACAGATGATTCTAATTCCTGAAAAATGGAGTTTATATCATTGGACATCAGAGCATTATCACAATCTTGCATGATAATAATGCAATCTTACGATTGTAAAGGTCCCAGTCTCCTTATTTATTTTTATTATTTGAATTTTTGTTTTCTTTTTTCATTTTATTTATTCTTTACAGGTTGGCTAAGGGCTATGGGAATGGAGTAAGTTGCTACTGATTTATTTATATTTATTTGGTCTACACTGTCTTCCTGGACTTCCAGGAATAAAAGTAGCTTCTTCTGTCATATAATTCCTATATTTACCTGTAAAGATTTCTCTGAAGGGTAGGCAGTCTTAACTACCTATGGCCCAGAAATAAGTATCTGCATTAACCCATTACTATTAAAGTATTGAGAATTTTCAATAAAAACATTTATTTTTCTCTGATATGTGGAAGCTGGAGAGAAATTGGGAAACAGAAAAGACTTTAAATAAATGAGGAGAGATTCCAGTGAAATATTGGAATGGGATTAAGGGAGGGAGGGAGGTAAGGGGGAAAGGAGACTTAATGAAGGAAACAGTTCAAATAATCATGTGTACAAGGAAATAGTTCAAATAATGTACAAAATCCATCAACCTCACTAACATGTGTGAGGAGGGGGAGGGAGCAGGGTAGGATCGGAAGCAAATATACCAAGTGCCACATGCATGTATGTTTCTATCACTCTGAACTTAATTATGATGTTTAATTACAATGCACCAATAAACGTATATGTATAAGAAACAGATAAATATGACAAGTGGCCTAGCCCTTGTCCTAAGTTTCTATCCACTATGGAAGGTTACAATAAGAAATTCTGGTGTATCTCCCTATTTCTGCACCTTTAACCACACTGTGGCCACAAATCAGCTTTTGTTTGTTTTTAATTTTATCACATAGCTGCAATTGCTGTTCCACTACTTAGTGTGACCTCAAAGCACCCACAGAGTCAGGTGTGGTGGCGCACCCCTGTAATCCCAGTGCTTAGGAGGCTGAGACAGGAGGATCGCAGGTTTGAGGCCAGCCTAATCGAAGCCTTCAGCCACTTAAAGAGACCCTGTTTCAAACTAAAAAATTAAACAGGGCTGGAAGTGAAAAACAGAGGTAGAATGTCCCTGGGTTCAAATCCCAGTAACACACACACACACACACACACACACAAACACACACACACACACACACACACACACCAAACAATCAATCAAACAAAGAAAAACAGACACCAAAAAAAGCCACTTTCCAGTGAATCCCTCTAAACACTTCACTCAGCAGGTTTTGGGCTGCCGTCTGTAACCCAGCCATTCCAGTTTCCAAGCAAGGGAAATACACCTGGATTCCAAGTGGTGGGGTGACAGCCACTGGTGGTACCTGAGATTTTAAGTGGTAGAAACGTAGTTCCTTCCCCCCATTCCCACCTTGCGGTACTGGGGATTAAACCCAGGGCCTCGCAGGCTGGGCAAGTGCTTAACCACTGAGCTACATCCCCAGACCTAGGAAGTTCCATTTTCAATTGGGAAATTATTTTAATGTGTCTTAGGAAAAACATAACTATTCAAACTCAGGATTTTAGGGCACAAGCAGGGCTAAATGGGAATTTAAGAGTTTTTTAAGTGACCCGATTTGAGAAAAATATTAAGAAATAACATAAGTATCTAGGATGTGGCAAAAATGACGGTGGGCAACTTTGGTGTCTGCGCAATTGACCTGTAAGTGACCAAGACCTGAAAGAACTAATGAATTCAGAAGAAACTGTGCTGTCAGGCTCCACGAACTCCTTCGTTCTCACAAAGGTCTTCAGAAGCCCACTAAGTGCCAAGCCTACTATGTGCGGGAGCTGAATGTGCAATACTCGCCAGTAAAGCTCCTGTCAAACCACACTTTGAGCGTCCAGCGCTGATTGGAACGTGGGCGGGGAGAGGGTGGAGCCTTGCAGAGCATGGCCAATCCCCTCGCGGCCCGCGTGTGGGGGCGTGGCTAGAGGGCGGGTCCTCGCGGTGGAAGGCGGAAGTTCCCGTGGATTCACTTGGCTGGAGTAACAGCCTCTGCCCAGTGACCGCTGCAGGTGCCTGGCAGGAGCTGGTCGCAGGAGCCCTTAGGCGGCTGGGATCGCGTGTGTGGAAAAGAATCTGCGCGGGGGTTTTGAGGGTGCACGGGGGTGGAGCTAGGCAGGCCGGGCCCAGTGCTATGGTCCCTGAGCTGGCAGCGGGAGTAGTGTGGAGCCTCAGACTCCCCTGTTCCTGGCGAGGTCCCTGCAGCCGCGGGCTGAGGAGTGCTGAGCGCACCCGGAGCTGCCGCCACTAACCCGGAGAGAGACCAGTCACTTATGGCCAGTATGATGCGTGCCCTCAGTGACATCCTCTATGAAAAGCTGTAGGTGACCGCGCTGGAGATCCAGAAGTAAGAGCCAATGCACCCCTCCCTGGCTATGCTGCCCAGGGGCTGTGGGCACTCCTCACATCTTTCCTGCAAGTGTTGCTTTCCCAGGTTTCAGGCCCTTAACACCGGGCTTAAGAGTAGAAATTAGGACTCATATCTGGAATTCCCAAGTTTGCTTCTGACTGTTTGGGGCCAGGTTCTTTTCAGAATTTTGGTGGCCCCAAATTCTGCAGAGAGTGAAGTTATATTTGTGCAGTCCCTAGCACAGAGCCTGGCGCTTGATGAGTCCTCAGTGTGCTCCCCATCAAAACCAGCAGATCAAGTGAGCTAGACGGTGCAGGCCTGTAATGCTAGTAGTACTCAGGAGGCTGAGACAGGAGGATCCCATGTTTGAGGCCATTCTCAGCAATTTAACAAGAATCTGTATCAAAATTTTAAAAACAAAGGCTGGGAGTATAGGTCGGAAGTAGAATGCCCCTGGGTTTGTGTCCTCCCCCCAACACACACACAAAAAGGCTAGGGATGTGGCTCAGACTAGAATGCTTCTGGGTTCAGTCTCCAGTACCAACAGCAAACAAAACAATCCAGCAGATTAGCCGAGCACAGTATCGCATGTCTGAAATCTCATGGAGCCCAGAGACTGAAGCAGGAGGATAGCATGTTTGAGGCCAGCATGGGCAATTTAGGAAGACCCTGTCTCAAACTAAAAATTAAATCCCATCAGATCAGAGAGTGGCCTCTGTGGTGGGAGGAAACTGGTGCTGGCCAGCCTGGTTTCTTACCTGGCTTCTAAGAAGTGAAAGGGACGGCTCAGTGACCAAGTGGAGAAATCAGTTTGAAACCTTATGATCCTGTGGCTCAGAAGATGGCTTCTTTTATCTTGTCATACCACCCTTCTCTGCAAGTGGAAGCAGGAATCATTTGACCTTTCTTGCTTCTGCAGTTTCATGACAAGTTACTTTGCTTTGTTTCCCAATGTTCAAAACAGGGGCTGGTTAACTGGGAATCGATGATTAAATTGTTTCACTTCTGTATTTTTCCCAGCCCAATCATAGTGATAGAGTCAGAATAAACTTCAGAATAGTGGAAAGAAGTGAGCTGGAAAACTGGAAAAAACATCAGACTGAGAGTCAGAAAAGGTGAATTGTAGTTTTGCCCAGTGCAGTAGGGCAGTCACTGACCATGTGCGGCTACTTAAATTTAAATCATTAAAGATTAGATTTAAATTTTAAAATCAGCTCCTCAGTCATATTACTTATATTTCAGACTTGCAGGAAACACACATGGCTAGTGGCTACCACATTGGGCAGCACGGATTAGAAAACATTTCTATCCTTGCACAGTGCTGTGGATCTGACAGCCCCAGTCTCATCCATGGTGCAACACTCTTTGACATGAGACAGATTCCTTAACTTGGGGTTTCTTAACCTTAGTGCTATTTTGGAAGAAATATATCTTAGTTGTAGTGGGCTGTCCTGGGCCTTCTAGGATTTTTAGCAGTATCTGTGACCTCTACCCAGTAGATGCCAGTAGCACTCCATCAGTTGTAACAACCCAAATTGATTTCTGACATTACCACGTATCCCCTGAAGGAGCGGAATCGCACCCGTGGAGAACCATTGTCCTAACTGCTTTGAATTTTAGTTTTCTCCTAAAGGATTTGGACTCTGATAAAAAGACCTTGCAACTCGGCTCTAATATTCATTATGTCCAGATATTCAGTATGCTCCAATATTCATTCTGTCTAGATCACTTTCTTTTCTTACAGCTGTCTGTGTCTATGCTGGCTCTCCAATGCCAGCAAATCTTAGTGAGAATTGCCACACCGAGTGGAAGCTCCCAAATACGATGCGTAGACCCAGCTCCATATCCATGGGCTTTGTTGGCTTTGAAATTGCACTGTGTTTTAGGTGGCTTTCCATTACTGAATCAAATGCATGAGATAATCAACGTATAAAGAGAGAAGTTTTATTTTGGCTCACCATTTTGGTGACTTCAGTCCATGGCCACTCGGCACTGATGCCTTTGGGCCTGTGGTGAGGCAGCACATCATGGCAAGGAGCGTGTGGTGGAACAAAGCCTTTCGTATTGTGTCCAGGTCTTGAAAACGGGAGAGGACTGGCTGGGTTCCCACTGTCCCCTTCAAAGGCACACCTCCAGTGACAGGAATAGCCCCCACTAGGCCATAACTCTTCAAGGTTCCACCACCTCCAAATAGCACCAAGCTGGGGACTAAGCCTTTAATGCACAGGCCCTTGGTGACATTTAAGACCCAAACTGTAGCACACCATCACCCCAGGCATGAACCCTCTCCTGGGGGACTGACTTGGGAATGATCTTTTCATTATTATTAGCATTGGTGCCTAATAGGGGAGTTCATTCTGTGAGCCCAGCCCTCACACAGAGGCCCGAGAAGCTCTAAGACAGCTGGCATGACAGGCTGCAGTGCCTCAGGCCTGCCCCTTTCTGAGCTGTCTTCTCTTCCTCCTGCCCCATTGCAGGACTCGGGACTCTACCTGAAGGAGTTGATAGAGGCGGTGCGGACCTGCTTCAATGAGACAGACAGCAGGCTATGCCACTGTGCCTGCGAGGCCCTCTACAACATCAGAGATAGAATGCCCCTGGGTTAAATACCCAGTACCTAAAAAAAAGTTGGCCCGGGTCACCGTGCTGCCCCACTTCAATGTTTTCTATGATGGGCTGAGTAAGGTAACCGCTCCCTGCTGGGCACAGCTTGCCACACCTATTTAAACTACCTCCTGAGTGCTTGAGACACCCTGCCCAGATTCAAGCTGAGCAGATAAGCCTGTGGTTGCAAGGGACCTGTGCTATCAGTTATCAGTTGAATCTAATAATTTTAATGGATTTATATTTTTTTCATTTCTCTATTTCATTTTTATTGTACTTTACAAAATGTCTTCCACACATTGGAGGGAAAAACATCATAGCTTAAGCACCAACCTCCCGGGTAGAGTGTGATAATGGTGACTCCACCGTTCAGGTGGAGGGTGGAGATTATTCTAGCTCACAAGTGCTGCCAAGAAAGCTCTGCATACAAAGGCTTTGGAGTCCCTGGTGCTTTCCTCAGAGCCTGAGCCACGTGGAGTCACCGCTTCCAGAGCAAAGGGCAGTTTTGCAGCTCTGATGCCCTGGGAATGAATGCCACTGGCCTAAGTACCAGCCTCGCAGCTGCTCCTGTGCCCAACACCAGGAGTGAGAGAGGGCACAGCAGCTTAAGATGGGGAAGGAAAACCCTGGCCCATCATGCCAGGGTACCGGGAACCCAGCAGGGCCTTAGTGGCCCTTGAACAGAAGGGGGTTCCACTGCACGTGGTTCCTTGGCCAGGTTCTGCTGTCCCCACCCCCTCCCTGTATCTTGCTCACGTTTACTGAGAGAGGTGCCCATTAGTGTTTTAAGCTGTGTTCAGCCTTGGCTTCCATTTGATTGGGACCACTGTCTATGTGTTTCTCAACTCTTTCTATGCCTCATAGTTGGCTGCTGACCCAGACCCAGTGAGAACAGTGGATCTGAGCCCTAGGCCACCTTTTGATGGTATTTATACTTTGTCTCCATTTTTAATTTTAGACTATATTCCTTCTATCTGTGCAGCGTAGGAATTCTACCATTGGAGGTGTTCTTACTAATTAAAAAAATAAGTTTACATACACTAACAGCTAGAGCTGAGTTTAAATGCCCGTTTATAAGAAGCAGATATTCAAAGATTAATTCTTAATCCACTTCCAGTCTCACTATAAAAAGATAAATGCTACACAGAACACACTAGCAAAAAGAGAAAGCGGGAACTACAAAAACATAACTGCAAAACTAAGAACCCTGAAAATTTTGGAAAAAAGTCCACCAAGACTCCAGTAAGTCCTCACAAAGCCATGACAACAGAGGTCCCCAGTACAGAGGTGGAGAAGATGCCAGATGGAGAATTCAGGATTTTGATTATATATAGGATCCAAGAACTTAAGAATGAAATCAGAGAAATATTCAGGAATGAAGGACTGCACTCCACGAGCCCTGCCCGCATCATGCATTCCAGTGATGTCACAAAGGGCCAGCTTCACACGGGCACTTGGTCTCCAAGGAGTGGGATCAAGGAGAGCTCTCTCTTGTTCTCTCCATTTCTTCCTCTCCTTGAATCTGACCCATAGCACTCCGAATGGGCGACTTTCATAGTGGGCAAGGTGACAGGCCCCAGGGCCTGCCCTGTCCTCTATCCTGCCCTGCTCATGCTGCTGAGCAGGAGCACCCACTGCTGACTGGGAGCACCTCTCTGACTCCTTTCTGGCTCCATTCATCTACCCTGCCAGCAGGCTTCCCTGCATTGCGGCTATTCCAACTGTCATTGCAGCTATTTTTTAAATCCAGAAATCTTTGTACTGATGCAAATGATTGTAGTTATTTTAGATAGTGTTTGGCTAACAAAAAGACTTTCCAAGCATATTTCTATTTTGGTTTTTGGATTTTTTAATTTTAATAGTAGTAAAATACATGGAATAATATTATGTTGTATTTTCATGTGGAACTATATAATTTTATGACACTAATTGCTAAAGTTTATTTTATGTTGAATTCTTTTTGGAGCTGAAATCTTTGTAATGTTAAAGATTCCCTGTTTTCTAATTCCCTGTTTCTGTATAGAATCATGCAAGTGGTTTATGGAGTGTTTGGATTGTAATTATAAATGGTTCTTCAATATGTAAATTAATATTTCGAGTTGATTTTATTTTAAGTTCCTAATGAGGTGTTAAAGCTGTTTTTATTTTTTCTAAGTAAAAAGAGAACCCATGCTTTTAGGTAAATGCCTTCAGTTTAAATTTTTGTTAAATATTTCAGTTCATTTTATTGTTATCGTCCATGTGTCTAAATCTCCAGTCTGTCTGTTGTACTGGTAATTTAACTACAATGGAATAGTTTGCTAGCAACGATTTACATTAAGTACTTTTTAAATATTTGTAGTATTGTTGACTGACTAATAAACTATTAAGCGATTGGCAAATACCAAAAGAATTTCTGTTCTAGTTAAAAATAAATAAGTAGTAAATTATTGGATGTATGTTAGCTTTTTATTTTCCATAAAGATCCCGATTTCAGAGATTTTAATGTTTCATAATTTGGTTAATATTATATTACTCAAGTTTCTCCACAGAGGCAGAACCAATGTGAGATTGATTCAAGGAATGGTCTCACGCAATGATGGAGGTGAAAAGTCCCATAATCTGCTCTAGGTAGGAGGCTGGAGAACCAAGAAAGCCAGTGGTGTCATTTCCTATGCCTTCGAAGGCTCAAGAACCAGGAGCAATGTCCAGGGGCAGGAGAGATGGATGTGTCAGGGCAAGCACAGAAAGTGAATCTCTTCCTCCACCCTTTTGTTCTGTTCAAACCCTTGGTGAATTGGAAAATGGCCTCCCATGTTGCGGAGGGGCATCCCTTTTACTCAGCTCACCAAATCAAATGCAGATCTCTTCCAGAAACAGCCTCACAGAGAAACCCAGAAATTATGTTTTACCAATTATCTGGGCATCCCTCGTGCCAGTCAAGTTGAGACACTAAAATTAACTGGGCTTGGTGGTACTTGCCTACAATCCCAGTACTTGGGAGGCTGACACAGGAGGACTGCAGGTTGGAGAGCAGCCTAAGCAACTTACTGAGACCCTCAGCTGGTAGATCTGCAAGTGAATGAAATCACTCCAAGATATAAAAACACATTAAAATTTAAAACTCAGCCAGATGTGGTGGTGCATGCCTGTCATCCCAGAACTTGGGAGGCTGAGACAGGAGGATCACAGGTTCAAAACCAGCGTCAGCAATTTAGCAAGACTCTCTGCAACCTAGTGAGACCCTGTTTAATAATAAAAAATATAATAGTACTGGGGGTAGGAGCTTGAATCCCCCTGAGTTCAATCTTGTAGTACCACAAAAAAAATTAGCACTCAGAAAGGCGTGGTGGCACACATCTGTAATCCCAGTACATACGAAGCTGAGACAGGAAGATTGCAATTCGAGACCAGCCTTAGCAACTTAGCAAGACTTTCAGCAATCTCATGAGACCCAGTTTCAAAACAATAACAACAAAATAAAAAAGAGATAGAATGCCCCTGGGTTCAGTCCCCAGTGCCAAAAATAAAAAATTAAAACTCAATGGGCAGGTTTAATAGTAGGAAAAGTCTTTTATTGAGATGTGATATGCTTGCTTATGCAGAAAACTCAAACATAACCAAACTATGAGAATTAAGTAAGGGTGCTAGAGACAAGCCAAATATATTGACTATATTTCTTCACTTCAAAACAAATAGGAAATTCCATTATTAAAATACATCATTTACAGCCAGGCACAGTGATGCACATGTGTCCCAGTATTTCAGAGGCCAAGACAGGAGGATTGCAGGTTCAAAGCCAGCCTCAGCAACTTTTCAAGACCCTCAGCACTTAGTGAGATCATTTTTCAAAATAAAAAATTGAGCTGGGGTGTAGCTCAGGGGTGGAAAAAAATCACTTCTTAAGATCTCAAATAGGATAAAGTTTATTTCATTCCTATCCTACATATATCACAGCCTCTATCAAAGTCTTATCATAAAACATGTATTGAACGAATAAATGAAGAAATGAATCATTTGATTATGGAGAGGACATCATGCAGGAACTGGCAGCCAAGAGACAGGATTCAAGATCAATGAAGAGCCACAGAGAAGAGTGTGGGCAAGAAAGGAAAGATTGTATTTCAAGGAAAGCGATTGAGAGAGAACTCCGGACATCAGCAAGGAAGTCATGGGAACCCTAATCACACAGAGAGTTGGAAAAGGAACCAAGAGAAAGAGCAAAGCACGTTGCAACTTTAACCCCGGCTCTTGGGGCTGGGAAATCCAAACTGTCTAGAAAAGGTAAGCAGGAGAGTGCCTGCAAACCCAGTCACAGCAGCGGATGAACAGTTCTAAGTGCAGGAGAATTCTGCAGTCCTCAGTGGCTTAAAATAGGAGCTGGCTGGCCTCAGAGTGACAGCTCTGCTCTAAAGAAGGAATCTGCATTGAGTGTCCACCGGCCCCACAACCCACGCAGCTACACAGCCATGGCTAGATGCCATCTTGCCTGAGGGGTCATCAGCAGGCTTCCTGATGCCACCAGAAGCCCTGGACCTGTGTGGATCTCAGAGGCTGAAGACAGCCCCTCTGTATGACCAGTGCCACCATAGCCACAAGCCCAAGTTCCACCTGCAATTGCCCTGCAGGAACTAGAGAAAGTTCCCTCCCCAGCCCACAACCTAGGGACTGTAGCTGCTGGTGCAAGGTTCCAGCTTCACCTGCGCCTGCACCTTGGCAGCTGGGGAAGGTCCTAGCTGCTTCACACAACACTGAGAAGACAGCTAACAGAGCACTGATCCCTGTGGCCATCTGAGCTCACCATGTGGGAACTGGGGACTAAAGCTTCAAGCACAAACATCCCCAGTATCACTATGCCTCTCAGGCCTCATCATGTTCTGCAGCTTCATCACCATGGTTATCAACGTCATAAGACTTTCCATGACCACGGCTTGCCCTGCATGATCTAGGGGCATTCCCATCCATTCTTGGCCACAGACACCAAAGCCACAGCCCTAGCGTCACCTGCACTTGACCTGAGGGACCTAGGGAAGGCCTCTTCTGCCTCCTACAACACCAGTACATCAACACCAGAGCCACTAGCTCAATCAGCACCTGCATGTACCCCAGCAGGCCTCGAGGTGTCCTCCACATCACACACGCTATGGACAACTGCTGCTAGCGTCCACAGCCCTGGAATCACATGTACTGGTTCCTTGCGACAAGGAAGAAATCTCTGGGTCACACAAGCTCCAGGAAAGTGGCTACCAGTGCTACAATCCACAACACTATCTGAGTCACCCATGGGACCTTGGTAAAGTCCCCCTCCATCCCACAACTTTGTTGTTGTTGTTGTTTTGCGGTACCGGGGGTTGAACCCAGAGGCGTTCTACCTCCGAGCTACACCTCCGGCCCTATTTTTTATACTTTATTTTGAAACTGGTTCTCACGAAGTTGCAGAGGGCCTTACTAAGTAGAGAGAGAGAGAGAGAGAGAGAGAGAGAGAGAGAGAGAGAGGAGAGAGAGAGAGAGAGAGATGAGGCTGGCCGCGAACCCTGATCCTCCGGTCTCTGCCTCCCAAAGTACTGGGATTACAAGCGTGCGCCACCACGCCTGGCTGTTGTTGTTTTTATGTTACTGGGAATGGAACTCAAGGGCATGGATGCGGCTGATGAGGTGTGACTGCTGGAGGCAGCACTACCAGCTTCAGAGAAATCTGGGTATTTTTGAGATAGAAAAGAACTGTACTCCTTCAGGGGCAAACAGGATGTGCCTTGGGGTAAAGCTGGATACGTGCTTTCAGATCATCAGGTGCCAGTGGCTCTTAGGGGGATAATGAGGTGGTGTCTTTCACCCAAAGGAACTTCCAAGGGTGTGCCCAGAGCAGACCTGACTGCACCAGAGGCTCTCTGTGGCTGGATGAACCATGCCAGGGGCCAGAACTTACCCAGCAGATGATGAGCTGCCAGGCGTTCTGGTTGTTGGAGTAAATCCCCTCCCACAACAAGGGGATGAAGCCCACCAGGTCAGTCTTGTGGCTCTCAGTCATGATGTCCTGTGGATCAAACAATGTGAGCCATTGAGAGCCAGAGACCAGGGCCGCCTGACCTGCTGCCCTCCTGGCCCTGGGCTGGATCCAGGGACCAGGTAATCATGGAGGGAAATGGCAGAGCTCAAGTGGAGCAGAAGAGGTCCCTGGAGAATCCATCCTATCACAGCCAAAGAACAAGCAAAACAGGTGACTGAAAGCAGGAATCAAGGTCAGGAGAACCAATCCAACAGCAAAACCCCACTCCTGGTAGTCTGGATTGAGGATCCAGGCCCCTGCCTTTGGGGAAGGGTGGTTGGAAGGTGAATTCCTCCGCTCTGGGTGGGGCCTTAAAACAAGTGGACACTCAGGCTATGGCATAGTTCTGTATCATGGTGACAAATCTCTATACATGTGACATGAAACTATTTGCTAAATAGTAAACTTTACTGTGTGTAAACTTAATTTTTTAGTTAGGAAGAACACCTCCAATGGTAGAAGTTCTTCATTGTACAGGTAGAAGGAATAGATACTAAAAACAAAAGTGGAGACAAAGTACAAATACTTTGAAAAGGTGGTCTCAGAGCTCAGATCCACTTTTCACACTGGGACTTGGTCAGCAGCCAACTATGAGGCACAGAAATTGGAGAGAAACACAGAGACAGTGTCACATTCAAATGGAAGCCATGAAGTCTAGCACAAACCCACAGCCAAGGTTGAATGCAGCTTAAAACACCAACGGGCACCTCTCTCAGTAAACCTGATCAAGGTACAAGGAGGGGGGTTTTTGTTAAGTACAATAAAAATGAAATAGAGAAATGAAAAAAATATAAATCCATTAAATAATAATGAGATTCTACAGATAACACATGTCCCTTGCAACCACAGTCTTATCTACTCAGCTTGAATCTGGGTAGGGTGTCCCAAGCACCCAGAAGATAGTGTAACTGGGTATGCAAAGCTGTGCCCAGCAGGGAGCCGTTACCTTACTCATTGAAGTGGGCAGCACAGTGACCCAGGCCACCTTGATGATGTGTAGAGGGCCTCGCAGGCACAGTAGTGCAGCCTGCTGTTTGCCTCACCGGCTCTGATAGCTCCTTCAGGTAGAGCCCCGAGTCCTGAGATGGGGCAGGAGGAGGAGCACAGAAAATGGCAGCCCTGGGTGTTGCAGTGTGTCATGCCGGCTGTCTTAGAGATGCTAGGGCCTATGTGTGAGGGCTGGTTTCAAAGAATGAATCCCCCTATTAGGCACCAATAATAATAATAAAATGACCCTTTCCAAGTCACCCCCCAGGAGAGGGGCCATGCCTGGGGACATGGCTGCAGGGCCACAAAGCCAGCCCTGCTGGTTCTAAGCGTGGAGAGAGAGGTAATAAAATACAGGTCTGCAGTGCCCTGAGGGTCTCGGTTAGAGTGAAGGCCATCACTGGCATGTCTATCAGGAGAAGGCCCACCTTGCCTGGTGTGATGGAGCAGGCGGCCAGACCCATGAGGCCCCCTTTCCGGCTGTGGGGGTACTAGGACAGGACAAAATCCTGAGACAGGGTCTGGATCACGTGCTGGAGTTGCATGGTGTTGTTCTGAGCCACAAAGCTCGAGATGGCTTTGCTCTCAATGGCCTCGTCTGTCCAAGATTCTTCCCGCCTCCCAACAAATGCAGTCCAGGAGATACTTGGGGATCTTCCCAGGTCCTCCTCCCTCTTCCAAGGAATGGAATCGTCGTCTGCAAGATCTCGTATACTCTGGTATCTCTTAGAGGGACACTGAGTGATGACTGCAACAGCGACTGCTGACAGAGAGGAATTTTTTCTTGGAGAAGAGGTTGTAGCCAAGAAAGGGTCATCTGGGGGTAGAGGTGAAAATAGGATCAGGTAGCAAGAAGTCTGAAATTTGTCCTATCAGTTCTTAGTTATTGGTCAGCAAAGCAGTTTTGTTGGTTCTTCTGTGTGCAGCAAAGTACTTGGGAAGTACAAGAAACGAGAAGAAAGACTTTTCCTGAAGTTTTTTATTTCTACTTGTGAATCCAAAAAGGGAGCAGAGAAATATATAATGAGCCCTACACCACTGCATTTAATAAAGTTCCAAATGGCACGATGCAGTCCAGAAAGGACAAAGGAACTCAGGGAAGGAAAAGTCCGGACTCATCTAGAGTGGTAAGAAAGTGTGTGGATGACACGTCAGAAGCGGGGCTGTGGCGGTTGACATGTGGATGACACTGAGGGGCAGGCCTGAGGCGGGGCTGTGGTGATGACGTCAGAGCAGGGCTGTGGTGGATGACGAGTCAGAGACAGGGCTGTGGCCAATGACGTATCAGAGTGGGGCTGTGGCGGTTGACCAGTCGGAGGCGGGCTGTGGCGGATGACGTCAGATCAGGGCTGTGGCGGATGACGTATCAGGGCAGCCCTGTGGTGGATGACGAGTCAGAGATAGGGCTGTGGCGGATGACGTCAGAGCAGGGCTGTGGTGGATGACCTATCAGAGTGGGGCTGTGGCGGTTGACCAGTCGGAGGCGGGCTGTGGCGGATGACGTTTCAGCGGCGGGGCCGTGGTTGATGACGTGTCAGTGACGGGGCCTTTGCAGTTGACGAGTCGGAGGCGGGCTGTGGCGGATGATGTGTTGGAGGCGGGGCTGTCGAGGCTGCGGTATCACAAGCCGGAACTGCGGCGAATGACGTCAAGAGGCCGGGCTGTGCGGTTTCCGTGCGGGAGGTCGTTCTGTGGCGGATGAGGTGTCGGGGCGGGGTCGTGGAGATGAGGGATCCCATGCAGGGCTGTGGCGGCAGAGATGTCAGAGGCCGGGCTGTGGCGGATGACGTGTCGCGGCGGGTCTGTGGCAGATGA
>PVJS01036821.1:6803-20330 GCA_004027185.1 Glis glis | reverse complement strand
GTGTGTGTGTGTGTGTGTGTGTTACTAGGGATTGAACCCAGAGGCATTCTACCTCCAAGCTACACCCCCAGACCTATTTTATTTTTTTATTTTGAAACAGGGTCTCACTAAGTTGCGGAGGGCCTCACAAAGTTGCTGAGGCTGGCCGTGAACCTGTGATCCTCCTGTCTCAGCCTCCCAAACACTGGGATTAAAAGTGTGTGCCACCATGCCAGGCTAGGAATTACTTTTATAGAACCCACCCAAAGGGCATCTCTCTTAGCCCAACTGGAGTGTGTGCTCCAGTGACAGGTGCGGTGGTGGGGGCTAGAGACACACAGGGGGATCTCCAGGCTCACGTCCCTGGGGAGGCAGATGTCAGCACCCAAACAGGCACTTCCTCAGAACCCTATTACTTTGAGAAATAGTTTAAAAATAAATCACAGCCGGGCGTGGTGGCGCACGCTTGTAACCCCAGTACTTGGGAGGCTGAGACAGGAGGATCGCAGGTTCGCGGCCAGCCTCAGCTACTTAGTGAGGCCTCCGCAACTTAGTGAGACCCAGTTTCAAAATAAAGAATAAAAAATAGGGCTGGGGGTATAGCTCGGAGGTAGAATGCCCCTGGGTTCAATCCCCGGTGCCACCAAAAAAATAAAAATAAAATAAAATTAAAAATAAAGAATGAAAAATAGGACTGGGGGGTGTAGCCCAGAGGTAGAATGCCCCTGGGCTCAATCCCCAGTACCGCAAAAAAATAAAAAATATACCGCAAAAAAATAAAAAATAAATAAATCACTGAAAGCAGGTAGGGGTGGTACACGCCCATCATCTCAGCTACTCAGGAGGCTGGGGTGGGAAGGTAGTGAGAGTTTGAGCCTGGCCTGGGCAAGATAGCAAGACCTCTCAAAAAAGAAAAAATCAGAGTCGTTGACTCCCCAACTGATATAAATAAGCTTGTCCTAGCCAGGCATGGTGGCACACGCCTGTGATCCCAGTACTTGGGAGGCTGAGACAGGAGAATTGCAGCTTTGAGGTCAGCCTCAGCAACTTATTGAGACCCTCCCCAACTTAGAGAGACCCTGTTTCAAAATAAAGAATAAACAAATAAAAAGGGCTGAGGGTGTAGCTCAGAGGTGGAATGCCCCTGGGTTTAATCCCCAGTACCACAAAAAAAAAAGCTTGCTGTCCCCATTAAGTATTAGACATGTCTTATTGTTTATCACGCAGCATCGTGTTTCCCAGGCGCACTAGATCAGAAACACCATACAACTAGCGTTCACCAGTGCTGCCCCAAGCACCTGCTAACACAAGTGTCCCTACACATAGGTTGAAAAAAATTAGTTAACAAGTGCCAATTTTCTAGGCTTTTAAATACCCTTGCTTGGCAAAATAAAAAGTTGCCAATCCTGGGTGGTTCCCCATTTAAGGAAACGTCTGAGACTATTGCAATAGCTGAACTGGCCTCAGGCCCCTTGCAACATAGCAGTAGTAAGGAGACAGAGGGATAGTGGAGGAGAGGCTGGGAGGGTGAACAGGGAATGGGTGAGTGGGTGGCTGGATGGGTCGCCTGAGAAAGCCAACCTGAGGTGGCCCAGGCTGGCTTCCTTAGGCTGCCCACCTTGCCAGGTCACCAATACTTCTAGACAGAAGGAGCACGGCAGGCAGTGGGTCCTGACCTTGCAGCAAGACCCGCACCCTCCACCCCTCACCCCAACAGTCACACTCACACTTGCCCGACCCCAGGCCGAGTACAGCACTCACACTTGCCCGACCCCAGGCCGAGCACAGGCACTCACACTTGCCCGACCCCAGGCGGAGCACAGGCACACTCGCACTTGCCCGGGCCCAGGGCGCCCCCTGGCGGGCGGGGACGCGCGCACAGGTGAGCCTCGCCGGACTTGCTGGGCTAGTGCGCGTGCGCACAGGTGCACCGCCCGCCCCGCCCCTGGCCACCTGCCCGGGAAACTTGTGGTTGGTTGTTGCCCTCGGGTCGTTCCCGGGCAGGGACACGGAACCGGGCCATGGAGGATACGCTGGGGACTCGCGAACCCCGGGCCCGGCCAAGAGAGCGAGACCCGGAGCGGCGCCCCCGCCCGGACCGAGACCGCCACCAGGACCGACCGCGGGACAGACCGCCGGACAGGCCGCGGGACAGACCCGGGGACCGACGCAGGGAGAGGGACGGGGGCCGGCGAGGAGACCGGGACAGGGAGAGGGGCCGAGACGCCCGCCAGGACCGACGCAGGGACGCGGGCCAGCGTGCGGGTGAACAGAGGGTTTCGGAAAAGCCCCCTCCGAGCCGGACGCGCGGCGCCGCGCGGGCACCGACCTGGGACACGGCGCGGGCACCGGCCTGGGACGCGGCGCGGGCACCGGCCTGGGACACGGCGCGGGCACCGGCCTGGGACACGGCGCGGGCACCGGCCTGGGACGCCGCGCGGGCACCGACCTGGGACGCGGCGCGGGCACCGGCCTGGGACACGGCGCGGGCACCGGCCTGGGACGCCGCGCGGGCACCGGCCTGGGACACGGCGCGGGCACCGGCCTGGGACGCGGCGCGGGCACCGGCCTGGGACGCCGCGCGGGCACCGGCCTGGGACGCCGCGCGGGCACCGACCTGGGACACGGCGCGGGCACCGGCCTGGGACGCCGCGCGGGCACCGGCCTGGGACGCCGCGCGGGCACCGGCCTGGGACGCCGCCCCGCCCCCCTGGCCCGCGCCCTGGGAAACCCCGGAGCCGCCCAGCAGCGAGGGCCCCGGGCGCCGCGCGCAGGCCAGGTGAGGGCAGCTGGGGACCCGCGGCCACCTGGCCCCCGCTAAAGGAAAGACGCCGCCTCCCCCTGGGGGGAAGGGAAGCCTCACGGCGCCCTCACCTGTGGCCCGACCTTGATTAACAACGTAGAGACCATCCCGCCTGGCAGTGCAGGGCCGGGGTCCCCAGGTCAGGACAGGCAGGTGGGCAGGTGGGTGGGGCTAACCTGAGGCTCCTCCCCCTGCAGGCTCTCAAGACTTGGGCTTCGGACCCTGGACCTGGGTTCCGCCTTCAGCCCTCCCCGACTTTCAAAGTCCGGTTGCCTGGTGTTGGGGCCAAATGAAGTCAACCCAATGAAGGGTTAATAGTGTAATGTGCTGTCGCTTCAGGACTATATGCATTTCAGAAAGGGGCAGGTGGGAGAAGTTACACTTTTGTTGGGGAGGGGATTACTGGGGAATGAACCCAGGGGCGTTCTACCTCCTAACAACACCCCAGCCCTTTTTAATTTTTATGTATTTATTTATTTGTGTGGTACTGGGGATTAAACCCGGGAGCGTTCTACCTCTGAGCTACACCCCCCAGCCCTATTTTATTTTTTAATTTGAAACAGGGTCTCGCTAAAGTGCTGAGGGTCCCACTAAGTTGCGAGGCTGGCCTTGAACCTTCAATCCTCCTGTCTCAGCCTCCCAAGTACTAGGATTACAGGCAGGTGCCTCCACGCAGGACTTTTTATTTTGAAACAGGGTATCACTAAGTTGCTGAGGGTCTTGCTAGATTGCTGAGGCTAGCCTCAAACCTAGGATCCTCCTGTCTCAGTCTCCCAAGTACTGAGATTACAGGTGTGGGCCACTGAGCCTGGGGAGAAGCTACATTTTCAACCAAAGAAGTAAGTCTACCTAAACTTCTCCCACTGAAGGGCATAGATTGGTTTCCCCTTTGCCAGTGAGGTCTTTCTAGGCAGCTTCTTTTCGAAACCCACGATTGTTTGAGACCCCACCCTCCTGAATGAACAAATTTTGCTGTCCCAGAATTCTCATAAGCCCTTGCAGGAGAAAGCAGTGTGAGCTAGGAGAGAGGGGGGATGGGAGGGAGGACGAGGGGTGGCCTGGTCCCCACGTACCCTCAAGAAAGCTCACATTCCAGCTAAGTCCTCAGCTGTGACTACATGGGATTATGTGCCCGCACTGTGGCCTGGGTAGATGGTACAATCCCCCTGCCCACGCCAGCAAGGAGACACAGGTTCTGTGTTGAAGGCTGCCTTCTACTCTTTGACACCTGTCCTCCACTGTGGGGACTGGAGGCTGAGCCTCGCCCACCTCTACTGTACAACTTGGAGGCGGAGCCCAGTCCCTCCCAGTTGTGTCCACGCAGCGGGAAAGCTGCTATCCTGAGTTTATGTTACATTATCTGAAACCGACGAGCATGACAAAGGGCGTGCCCAGATACCGCCGCTGGCTCTAGCTATTGCTTCCCTAACGCCACACTAAAGCATGACAGCGGCGCGACTGGGAAAATCGAGAGCTGCATTTTTAACTTTCCTTATAACCAGGGTGCCAGCCCCCCTCCGCAGTCCAGGGGAGGGCAGGAAATACTTCTGCTTCTTGCTGCTTTTGCTCGCAGCCAATTGGAGGTTTGAAACCAAAGGGCAGTTTATTTCTGCCTTTCCTCCACTTAAGTGTTTATTATTTATTTTTTATTTATTTATTTATTTGAGGTACTGGGGGTTGAACCCAGGGGCATTCTACCTCTGAGCTACACCCCCAGCCCTATTTTTTATTCTTTATTTTGAAACAGGGTCTCACTAAGTTGCGGAGGGCCTCACTAAGTAGCTGAGGCTAGCCGTGAACCTGCAATCCTCCAGTCTCAGCCTCCCAAGTACTGGGATTGCAAGCGTGCGCCACCACGCCCGGCTCTCCACTTAGGCATTTATGTCATGCGCAGGACACAGGAGCGAGGGCTACAGAGGTCTACCCTGGGTGTGCACAGTCTGGTACAGAATGACAGGGAAATGGCCAGATGCAGCACAGTGCGAGATGCGCCGCTGCAGGAGAAACGTGTATTCGGGAAGAACAGAACCGGGCTCTGACCAGGCTCAGGCAGCTTTCCAGAGGAGCTGAGCTCAGGCTGAGCTCTGGAGAAAGAGTAAGAAGGGGAATACAAGCAGAGGGATAGCTTCCCCAGTGACCCAGAGGCGCAGGAAAAGAAAGGCAGGTCTGTGAGTGTAGAGAACGTGAGCAAGAGCCTCCTGTGCAGGGCTAAATGTTTAAGGATTTCACACCTGAAAGAGACATGATGAGCTCTGCATTCTAGAAAGATCCCTGGAGCCCAGCAAGTTGAATTCAGCCTCCCATTGAATCTTGGACAGAGCTCAGCATGTGCTAGATAAAGGGGGGGGGGCGGACAGAGTGACAGGGCTGGCAGAAAAAGATGATAGGAAGATTGCAAATGTAGTCTGTAGCCAGGTGTGGTGGCACACATCTGTAATCCCAGCTACTCAGGATCACAAGTTCTAAGCCAGGCTTGGGCAACTTAATGAAACTGTCTTAATATTAAAAGGGAGCTGGCATGGTGGCACATGCTTCTAATTCCAGTACTTGGGAGACTGAGACAGGAGGATGCAGATTCAAGGACAGCCTCAATGAGTAACAAGACTAGAATCAACCTAGTGAGACTCTTTCAAAATAAAAGCCGGGCGTGGTGGCGCACGCTTGTAAACCCAGTACTTGGGAGGCTGAGACCGGAGGATCTGGGTTCTCGGCCAGCCTCAGCTACTCAGGGAGGCCCTCCACAACTTAGTGAGACCCTGTTTCAAAATAAAGAATAAAGAAATAGGGCTGGGGGTGTAGCCCGGAGGTAGAATGCCCCTGGGTTCAATCCCCAGTACCACAATTAATTAATTAATTAAAAAGGGCCTGGCATGTATCACACTCCTATAATACCAATAGTTGGGAGGCTGAGACAGGAGGATTGCAGGTTAGAGGCCAGCCTCAGCAACTTAGCAAGACCCAATGGCTTAGCGAAACCCTATTTCAAATAAAAAATAAAAAGGGCTGGGGGTGTAGCTTGGAGGTAGAATGCCCCTAGGTTCAATCCCCAGTATCCAATAAATAAATAAATAGGGCTGGAGATGTATCTCAGTGGTAAAGTAGCCCCTGGGTTCAATCCCCAATACTGCCAAAAAAAAAAAAAAAGGCTGTAGTTCCCATATTCCTGGAGAATTTCCCAAGTAACAATGGACAGAAGAGAAGGCCAACTTGGGCTCCAGAGTCCTGTGAATACAAACTAGTTTTATTTATTTATGTATGTATGTACTGGAGGTGATTGAACTCGGGGGTGTCCTCCCTCCAAACTACACCCCAGGCCTTTTTGTTTTTATTTTGAAACTGGGTCTCTCTAAGTTGTTGAGGGTCTCTCTAAGTTGCTAAGGCTGACCTTGAACCTGCGATTCACCTGTCTCAGCCTCCCAAGTACTGGGACTACAGGCTTGTGCCACCATGCCCGGTTTACAAACTAGTTTCACAGAGGCCTGGTCCTTTCTGAACTGAGAACTTTAGGCCAGGAATCCAAGGCGGTACTCAGGTGTACAGGATTACAGGATTGCCACGTGGCCAGTTAGCCGGGCTGGGTCACCTGTTTGGTTGCTCGGGGGGGGGGGCACTAAACCCAAGAATTCTCTGGAGTCTGAAATACGTGGCAAAGTTTTTTTCCATTCTGCACATTCTGTAAGGGGCCATTATAAAGCATTAAGAGTTCTCGTAGGATCCAGGTTCGCCGCCAGCCTCAGCTACTTAGTGAGGCCCTGTTTCAAAATAAAGAATAAGAAATAAGAGCCAGGCGTGGTGGTGCACGCTTGTAATCCCAGTACTTAGGAGGCTGAGACAGGAGGATCCGGGTTCATGGCCAGCCTCAGCTACTTAGTGAGGCCCTGTTTCAAAATAAAGAATTAAAAAATAGGGCTGGGGGTGGAGCTCAGAGGTAGAATGCCCCTGGGTTCCATCCCCAGTACGGCAAAACAAAAGAGTTCTCATACCAAGCAAGCCACCGAGTCGGGGGCCCATTCCTAATGGCGGGGTGTGCTTTTTGGTTCTAGGGAACCCACTTTGGAGAGGTACGTGCCCTCATACCCCAGGCCTGGACAAGAGGAGGAAGTGGAATATTACCAGTCAGAGGCGCAAGGACTGCTGGAATGCCACAAGTGCAGATACCTGTGCACGGGGAGAGGTGAGCCCTGTGGTCGAGACCATCTGCCATTGCAAGTGGTTCTGGGTGGGAGCGGGGTGGCATGTGTTGTCAAACAAAAACTCAAGCCTACTTCCCGTTTGGGTTCTAGCATTTCCATTTCCTTACCTGCATGAGGTTCTTGCTTTGAGGGAAAAAAAAAAGAAATTATTTTATGAACAAACTGAATACCAGGGAGATAAAGTGATTTTAAAAACCCACCGCACTCACAAAAATAGACCCTGTGCAGAGAGACATTAGGTTCCTAGCACGTTTGTTTCTATACCTGCATGAAGTTCCCGCTTTCCTTAAAAAGATAGGAAGCCCTGGAGAGTGCTGCTGGGTCCCGTGCTTCTCAAATGTGCCCAGGGGCTGCGAGCAGGTTTCTCCTTCTGAGCAGGGTTTTCTTCCGTAGTTGATTTACCAAGAGGAGAGGGCTGGGCTTGGGGCCTCTGAAACACACCATGATTTAGCCTTGATTACTTCCGGGTCTTTGACTTTGAGCCTAGAGGTTGGGATTCTTAGGTCGAGGTAGGGAAAGGATGGCTCATGGAGCGCCAGGCAGCCACGTTTGCAGCTTTCAAAGGCCAGGTGACCCTGGTGGGCTGCAGGTCAAACTGGTGATGAGCTGCCAGAGTTGGTGGAGGGCTCCTCTGGAAAGCAGGCTGAGCTTCCAGAGAGGGGAAATTTCCCAAGGAGGCAGGCAAGTTACAGCTCAAACCACTGGACAGGAACAGATGGTCTTCTCTGAGACCCGATGCCCAAACCCTTAATCAATGCCTTTAAAACCTTATTGACTGAAGCCTGGCATGGTGGCGCACATTTGTAATCCCAGTACTCGGAAGGCTGAGACAAAAGGATTGGAGGTTCGTGGCCAGCCTCAGCAATTTAGTGAGGCCCTCTGCAACTTAGACCCAGTTTCAAAATAAAGAATTAAAGATCAGGCTGGGGGTGTAGCTCAGAGGTAGAATGCCCCTGGGTTCAATCACCAGTACCACAAAAATAAACAAATTTCATTGACTGAGATGCACAGTAAGAAATACATTTTACAAAGCCAGACATGGTGGGTGGTGCATGTGTGTAATCCTGGTACTTGGGAGGCTGAGACAAGAGGTTTGCAGGTTCGTGGCCGGCCTCAGCAGTTTAGTGAGAGTCTCAGCAAGCTAGTGAGACCCTGTTTCAGAACAAAATGGTGAGGGGGGCTGAGGGTATGGCTAGACCCCTAGGTTCAATTCCCAGTACCCAAAGAAAAAGAAATACATTTTACATTAAGACCAAGCTTGCTTTCTCTCTCTCTCTAACACACACACACACACACACACACACACACACACACACATCATGAAACTATTCTTACTCTACTACATACCAAATGCCCTGATACTTTCTGTTTTGTTAAAAACAAAAACCAACGTATTGAGTATCTGAAGTCTGATAAACACTTGGATGATATTAAGCGCCAGCTCCAGGGCTCCCATCTCAGCACCCGGCCTGGCCTTGCCAGCAATGAAGAAAATCTGGTCTTTCGGGGTGAGCCTGTGTGGCGAGAGATTTGTCAGAAATCTTCCTGGGCTGTATATGACTAAATGAGAAAACATCCAGCCCAACGGGGAGAAATCATGGAGCTTGTAAGTGAAAATGTATCTTAGGGTGACTACAAAGATGTACATGATTATAGGATTATAAGGATCTTTGATGAAAGGGCCCTGGGCGACCCATAGACAAGGATCATTACCCTGGTTTACAGATGTTGGTGCAACCTGATTGACTTTAATTCTCTCAACAACTCCTGAGGCTCAGAGAGGTATAGGAAGTTATCCAAAGCCACACAGCTATTGAGCAAAAGAGCTGGACTTGAAATTTGACTCTGGGGCCTCCAGTGGTTTACTTGCTTGACCTTCCTTCTTTTCTTTATGATATAAGTAACAGGAATCAGCCAGAGGCTGGTTAACAGGTTTCTGTCTAGACCAATTGTTTCTTCCATGATTGATTTACCAAGAGGAGAGGGCAGGCCTCGGGAAACACACCGGTCATTTGCCCTTCATTGCTTCTGGCTCTTTGGCTTTGAGCCTGGAGTTCGGGGTTCTTTTTTTTGGAGTTTGGGTTTCTAAGACAAGGTAGTGAAAGGATGGTTCAGCCCTCAGAACACAAACAAAGGGAGACTAACAAAGGAACGCCGGGGAGGTGCAGAGACCCGTACAAATGCACAACAGGGCTCTGTGACGGAAGCAGCCTCCACCAGGAACCCGTCTGAAGCAGGAAACCCTAGATAAAGGCCACCCAAGATTCTCAGACCCACCTTACAACCTTACAGTAGATTCTCTGTGGCTTCTTCTTTTTTTTTTTTTTTTTTTTTTTTTGGTACCAGGGATTGAACCCAGGGTCATTCTACCTCTGAGCTACACCCCAGCCCTATTTTTTATTACTTATTTTGAAACAGGGTCTCACTAAGTTGCGGAGGGCCTCACTAAGTAGCTGAGGTTGGTCGTGAATCCGGATCCTCCTGTCTCAGCCTCCCAAGTACTGGGATTACAAGCGTGTGCCACCACGCCCAGCTCCCTCTGTGGCTTCTTGTCAGTGAAATCATGTCCCCCACAGCACACTTGCAAAAGTTGGGGGCAGCTGTGGTCCTCTGTAGCCTCCCAGGGAGACCGTGAAGTCTGGGCTGTGATGGGTCATTAGAAAGTTCAGTGGAAGCCAGGCGTGGTGGCGCACGCTTGTAATCCCAGTACTTGGGAATCTGAGACGGAAGGATCGCAGGTTCGCGGCCAGCCTCAGCAACTTAGTGAGGCCCTGTTTCAAAATAAAGAATTAAAAATAGGGCTGAGCCGGGCGTGGTGGCGCATGCTTGTAATCCCAGTACTTTGGGAGGCAGAGACCGGAGGATCCGGGTTCGCGGCCAGCCTCAGCTCGCTCGCTCTCTCTCTCTCTCTCTCTCTCTCTCTACCTAGTGAGGCCCTCCGCAACTTCGTGAGACCCGGTTTCAAAATAAAGTATAAAAAATAGGGCTGGGGGTGTAGCGCGGAGGTAGAATGCCCCTGGGTTCAATCCCTGGTACCGCAAAAAAAAAAAAATAGGGCTGGGGGTGTAACTTGGAGGTAGAATGCCCCGGGTTCAATCCTCAGTTCCATAAAAAAAAAAGAAAAAAGGAAAAGTTTAGTGGAACACAGGCAGAAAGAATGAGGAAAGAGACAGGCCCCAAATACACTTTTACAAGCAAGAACTGTTAGATAATAGCCGGGGGTGGTGGTTCATGCCTGTAATCCCAGTGCTTGGGAGGCAGAGACAGAAGGCTTGAAGGTAATTTAGTGAGACTCCGTCTCAAAATAAAAAATAAAATAGGGCTGGGGGTGTAGCTTAGAGGTAGAAAGTCCTTGGGTTCAATCCCCAGTGACACACACACACACACACACACACACACACACACACAGTTCTCAGATACTGAAGTCTTCCGGGGCTGACGATAGGGATCCGATGGAAGCTTGTCCAGATGCCACATGCACACGTCAGGCCACCAGGGGAATCCCGTGCGGGGTCATTATCTGGAGGGACAGGTGAGGGTGGCAAGTTCCCTGGCCAGAAGGTGCGTTTCCTGCTCCCTCTGCATCTGGAGCAGCGGCTCCTTTCCCTCTCGCCTGAGACCCTGTGCTCAAATCATGCTGATGGCATCAGCTCCCAGCCTCACTGCAAACCTTTTTTTGAGGGGGGAGGTATTGGGGATTGAACCTGAGCCATTCCACCTCCCAGCAACACCACCAGCCATTTCCTTTTTCTTCTTTTTTTTTTTTTTTGCAGTACTGGGGGTTGAACCCAGGGGCCTTGTACCTCTGAGTTCCACCCCCAGCCCTATTTTTTATTCTTTATTTTGAAACAGGGTCTTACTAAGTTGCTAAGCTGAGGCTGGCCGCGAAGCCGGATCCTCCGGTCTCAGCCTCCCAAGTACTGGGATTACAAGTGTGCACCACCATGCCCGGCTTCTTTTTTTTTTTTTTTTTTCTTTTTCAATCCTGAAACAGGCTCTCACCTAAGTTACTAAGAGTCTCACCACTTGCCGAAGCTGGTCTTCTTGTGCTCCTCCGGTCTCAGCCTCCCAAGTACTGGGATTACAGGTATGCGCCACCATGCCTGGCTTGCAAAGCAGCTTTCAGAGTTTAGTGTTTCAGCTGGGCACAGTGGTGCACCCTGTCATCCAGCCACTTGGGAGGCTGAAGCGGGAGGATCCATTTGAGTGCACGCATTTGAGACCAGCGTGGGCAGCATAGCGAGACCTCATCTCAAAGAAAAAGTTTAATTTTCTCCCAAGGCAGTTGTAATTTCTCTAGCCAGCAGTGCTGGTGTGTCGCTCGGAGCCTTGAGTTGTAGGTGTGGAGAACGTTCTGAGTTCATATTTCAGGGGGAGTTTCCTCACTGAGACCCCGAGGCTCGAGGCACTGCCAGCACAGTCCATCCTAGCCCAGAGAAGACAGACGGTGCCCACTGCTGGCGCCATTTACTTGTGATCCAGAAAAGGTCCAGGGTAGAAAGCTGTGTGTGGCCTTTTTCTACTTTATATTCACAGTCCCACCCACCCTATCTCATTTGTTTTCTGGGTTGTTTTGTTTTGTTTTTTTCTTTTGGTACTGGGGATTGAACCCCAGCCCTATTATTTATTTATTTATTTATTTATTTATTTATTTATTTTGGTTTTAGGGATTGAACCCAGGGGCATTATACCTTTGAATGACACCCCCAGACCCTTTTCATTTTTTATTTTAAAACAGGGTCTCACCAGGCGTAGTGGCGCACGCTTGTAATCCCAGTACTTTGGGAGGCAGAGACCGGAGGATCCGGGTTCGCGGCCAGCCTCAGCTCTCTCTCTCTCTCTCTCTCTCTCTGTCTCTCTCTCTCTCTCTCTACTTAGTGAGGCCTCCGCAACTTCATGAGACCCGGTTTCAAAATAAAGTATAAAAAAATAGGGCCGGGGGTGTAGCGCGGAGGTAGAACGCCACTGGGTTCAATCCCCGGTACCGCAAAAAAAAAAAAAAAACAGGGTCTCACTAAATGGCTGAGGGTCTCGCTAATTTCTGAGGCTGGCCTTGAACCTGCAATCCCCTTTTCTCAGATTCCCAAATACTAAGATTGCAGGTGTGTTCCACCATGCCGAGCTTCACAATCCCACCTTTTTTTTTTTTTTGCGGTACCAGGGATTGAACCCAGGGGCGTTCTACCTCCACGCTACACCCCCGGCCCTATTTTTTATACTTTATTTTGAAACCGGGTCTCACGAAGTTGCGGAGGCCTCACTAGAGAGAGAGAGAGAGAGAGAGAGAGAGAGAGGGACAGGGAGAGAGAGAGAGAGAGAGCTGAGGCTGACCGCGAACCCGGATCCTCCGGTCTCTGCCTCCCAAAGTACTGGGATTACAAGCGTGTGCCACCACACCCGGCCACAATCCCACCTTTTTAATACTTATTTGACACCCAAGAATAGGAACTGTCTGAACTGAGATTATATCAAGATTCCAAACTGCAGCCGACTTTACCAGTGTTAACGAATTGTTTGGGAGGCTGAAACATAGAAGGATCATAGGTTCAAGACCAGCCTCAGCAACTTAGACCCTGTCTCAAAAAGAAAGGGCTGGCTGTCTAGCTCTGATGCAGAATGCCTAAATTCAATCCCCAGTACCAAAAAAAAAAAAAAGCTGGGCGTGGTGGTGCACACCTGTAATCCCAGTACTTGGGAGGCTGAGACTGGAGGATTGCAGGTTCAAGAACATCAGCAGCAGCACAGCAAGACTCTCATCAACCTAGCAAGACCCTGTTTCAAAATAAAAAGGGCTAGGGACATAGCTCAGAGGTAGAATGCCCCTATGTTCAATCCCAAGTACCAAAAAAAAGAAAAAGAAATTTTCTCATATAGCAATACATTGGGATAGCCTAAATGTCCCTTACATTAGAATGATTTAAGTTAATTGTGGCAATCTATACATACTTTAAAGTTATGAAGTATATTTATATTTACAGAGAAAATATTCACACTATATTTTTAAGTGAAAATACAACTTATATAATAGTAGATAGAATAAGCTTTGTCCTAAAAACAAACAACAACAAAATATTATGACTTATTGTAGAAAAATCCAGGGGGAAAAAAGTTAGCTGGTTGCAGTGGCGCATGCCTGTAATCCCAGCTACTTGGGAGGCTGAGGTAGGAGGATTGCAAGTTCAAGGCCAGCCTGGGCAACTTAGTGAGACCCTGTCTCAAAATAAAAACTAGCCGGGCATGGTGGTGCACACTTGTAATCCCAGTACTTGGGAGGCTGAGACCGGAGGATCGGGGTTCATGGCCAGCCTCAGCTACTTAGTGAGGCCCTCTGCAAGTTAGTGAGACCCTGTTTCAAAATAAAGAATAAAAAATAGGGCTGGGGTGTATGTAGCTCAGAGGTAGAATGCCCCTGGGTTCCATCCCCAGTACCACAATAAATAAATAAATAAATAAGTAAGTAAAATAAAAAATGAAAAGGGCTAGGGGTGTACCTCATTGGTAGAGCAACCTTGAGTTCAATCCCCAGGACCACACACACAAAAAAAAAAAAAA
>PVJS01036820.1:5661-20334 GCA_004027185.1 Glis glis | reverse complement strand
AAAAAAAAAAAAAAAAAAAAGAAAATTCTCTTTAAGCACCAAGTAACTTTTCCACTGAATTGTATGAGAAAAAACTCATGGAAATACTAGGAGGAAATGAGCATATCTACAAATCCAATAGGATAGAAACCTGTTAAGAGATTTTTGTTCTGCTGTATTATTGTTCACCAGCACTTAGATTGCCTGGCATGTAGTAACCACTTAATAAATTAATAATATTTTGATCCATTACATATATACACAGATTATAATCGAGGCGGCAGAACCACATTGTTTTCCACTGTCTACTCAACACACGACAGGTGCTCAATAAATATTTGGTGCATGGCTAAATAGTTAATCTGATTTTTGATTCTTATGGGAGAATGAGTAACAAGAAATGTCTTTTGATGGATCAGTATTCTAGTTGAATAAAAATAAGGAATGTACATATTTCCTTTACCTGCTTTTTAATTTGAAAGCACATTTTGAATGTGCTTTCAAGGTGAATATAGACTTCTGCTACACACAAGTATTCATGGCACTGGAGATGACATGTGTTTACTGTGTGTCATGAATTGTGTGATCTTAAATAGGCAACTGGTCGTGTGTGTGTATTACTGAGGATTGAACCCAGGGACATTCTACCTGAGCAACACCTCCACCCCTTTTCATTTTTTTGGAACAAGGTCTTACTAGATTGCTGAGGCTGGCCTCATACCTGCCATTCTCCTGTCCCAGCCTCCAAAGTGCTGGGATTACAGGTGTGCATCATTACACCTGGTGGCAACTAGTCTTATGATGTAACTATTGCTCTTCTCTTCCTCCACCAAAAAAAAGTTAAACAAATCAAAAACCCTAAATAAAACCCCAAAACATTCCACAGAGAACCTCTCTAAAATTAGCATTATAAATTTTTTGGCAGAATAGTGCCAAAAGGCAAGATAACTCAGTTATCTAGGAAAATATTTTATAATTGTGCTAGAGTATAACTAGAAGTTAAACTAAGTGCAAACAAACAATGGAGGCTTTAGAGAAATTTTTATGATCAAGGTGACCAATTATTATAAACTTTTTGTAATTTGAATAGGCCCACATTACTAGGGATATTTTTATGGCAACTTCAAGCTGTAGACTGTGACTGACTAGATGAAAAGTAGGGAGAGAGGGAGGAGAAAGTGAAGAAAGGGAAAAAAAAGACCGGCATAGAAAATCTCAGCACAGCTAGGCATGTTGGCACACACCTGTAACACCAGTACCTGGGAAATTGAGACAGGAGGATCACAGGTTCAAGACCAGCCTCAGCAACTTAGTGAGACTCTCAGCAACCTAGCAAGACCCTATTTCAAAACAAAAATTAAAAAGGGATGGGGGTGTAGCTTGGAGATAGAATGACCCTGGGTTCAATCCCCAGTACCACAAAAAAAAAAAAAAAAGGAGGAGGAGGAGGAGAAGAAATCATCATCATCATCATCATCCTGGCACTAGCACATATTGCATATGGTAACATTGGGTACAGATTAATGAAACTTTTGTTTTGGTATATACATGTATATATAAACTGAGCCACAAAATAAAATGTATTTTTTTTATTGTAGGTTGCAGTCAGAAATATCTTGTAAAACTGTTTTATGCTCTTTTCAGTAGAACATAGACTCCTCCTATATATGCAGAGTTAGTGGCATTCCGTTCAGGTACATTTCATTATCAAACTCAACAAAAAGAATAGATAGCAATCTTATTCTAAACTCTATTCATAGAGCATATAATTGCTCTTTAGATACTTGCCCAAAAGTAAAATCCACTGTCACGTGAAACATTAAAAGCTCACTTGAGAAACAGTATGCAGCACACCTGTCCAACAGAACTTTTAGAGATGGTAGAAATATCCTTTATCTACAGATTGTCCAAAACAATAAGCACTAACCACATATATTAAGCATTTGAAGTGTGTGGCTCATATAAATGAGGAACTGGTGAATTTCCTTAAATGTAAATGCGACATGTGGATAGTGGCTATTTTAGATAGCACAGACGGAGCATCATGCTTTACAACTTCCAAAATGTGATACCTGGATCACAAGCATTATCATCTGAATCACTCGGAGGCATGTTAGAAATGCAGAACAACAGGCCTGATTCTAGGCCTAAGTCAAAACGGCCAGTTGATTCATGCACATAATGAAATTTGAAAGGCATTGATCAATAGGACTGGTGCTCATAGAGCATTTACCACTGTACCAACAGTGGAATAAATATTGGTAGAGTGCTTCAGGCATTATTAAGGATGAGTAACACACAGAAAAGACCTACAACTTAAAAGCTAGTACCCCAAATGACATTCAAATATTTTGCCTGAAATTTGTGTAGATTTTTTAAGAATCTATTTATAACATTGAAAATAGTCTGATTCCATTATCTAACACCAAGCATTTTTTGTAATACTTTGTACTCTGAATTTCCCAGCAATATCACATGTGAATTGGGAAGAGGTATTTTGTGTGTGACGAACTTTTTCAACATTTCAGAGGATCTTATTTAACAGCCTGAATTTAAGTTGTCACATTGACACTGACACTAGGTATACGTCCAATTATTAGACAAATTAAATATAGTTATTTTTAAACTTAAAGTATGTTATTAAAAATGACTTCCCAGCTAGGCATGGTGGAATATACCTATCATCACAGTAATTGGGAGGCTGAGACAGACTTGGGAGGGTCACAGGTTTGAGACCAGCCTCAGGAACTTAGGGAGACTCTCAGCAACCTAGCAAGACCCTGTTTCAAAAAAAAGGGGGGGGGCTTGAGGTGTAGATCAGTGGTTAAGATGCCTCTCAGTTTAATCCCCAGTACCCCTCCCCCCCACAAAGATTTCCCTCTTACTTTCCTTTAAAAAAAAACACAAAAAGCCTGGCATGGTGACACAAGCTTGTAATCCCACTACTTGGGAGACTAAGACAGGAGGATCACAGGTTTGAGGACAGCCTCAGCAAGTAGTGAGACTCAGCAACCTAGTGAGACCCTGTTGCAAAACAAAAATAAAAAATAGGGCTGGGGGGTGCAGCTCAGAGGTAGAATGCCCCTGGGCTTAATCCCCAGTAACACACACACACACACACACACACACACACACACACACACACACACATCTCTATTCTCCTTTAGGTGATTATTTTTCCTTAAAAAAAAGGTAAGCAAGCTGTATTATCCCTGAATTTTAATTCAGGATAATAACATGTGCTATGATACATGTTTTTACATATGAGGTGCCAGGTCTGCCAGATTTAAAGCTCACTGTTTAAATCAGGTGCAGTGGCACACGTCTGTAATCCTAGTACTTGGGAGGCTGAAACAGGAGGATCTCAGGATTGAAGCCAGACTCAGCAATTTAGCAAAACCCTGTTTCAAAATAAAAAATACGCCGGGCGTGGTGGCGCACGCTTGTAATCCCAGTACTTGGAGGCGGAGAACGGAGGATCCGGGTTCGTGGCCAGCCTCAGCTACTTAGTGAGGCCCTCCGCAACTTCATGAGACCCGGTTTCAAAATAGGGCCGGGGGTGTAGCTCGGAGGTAGAACGCCCGAGTTCAATCCCCAGTACCACAAAAAAAAAAAAAAAAAAAAAAAAAAAAAGGGCCGGGAGTGTAGCTCAGAGGTAGAATGTCCCTGGATTCAAATTCCAATACCAAAAAGTTAAACAAAGCCGGGCATGGTGGAGCACACCTGTAATCCCAGTACTTGGAAGGCTGAGAGAAGACTGCAGGTTCGAGGACAGCCTCAGCAACTTAGTGTGAGACCCTGTCCCAAATTAAAATATAAAAAGGGCTTGGGATGTAGTCAGAGGTAGAATGCCACTGGGTTCAATCCCCAGCACCACAAATAAATAATAGCAGAGAATAGTGTTCCACACCTGTAATCCCTGTATTTGGGAGGCTGAGACAAGAGGATTGCAGGTTTGAGGCCAGCTTCAGCAGTTTAGTGAGACCCTCAGCAACTTGGCAAGCCATTGTTTCAAAAATAAAAAGAAGCCAGGCATGGTGGCACATGCCTGTAATCCCAGTATTTAGGAGGCTAAGAAAGAAGGATTGCAGATTTGTAGATGGCCTCAGCAACTTATTGAGACCCTGTTTCAAAAATAAAAAAAATAGGGTTAGGGGTGTAACTCAGAGGTTGAACACCCCTGGGTTCAATCACCAGTACCAATAAATAAATATTACAAATCTGTTAAAAATGTATGCCTCCATTGCCATCCCTGTATATTAGCAAGCCTTAATTGAGAATACAAGGTCTCTCAGCCTTATTAATCCATGGAATGCCTTCAGATCCATAGAATTACTAAATAAAATACAAATTTGGCTTATAATCCCAGTACTTTGGGAGGCTGAGACCAGAGGATCTGGGGTTCAGCGCCAGCCTCAGCTACTTAGTGAGGCCCTCCGCAACTTAGTGAGACCCTATTTCAAAAGAATAAAAAATAGGGCTGGGGGTGGAGCTCGGAGGTAGAATGCCGCTGGGCTCAATCCCCAGTACCACACACACACAAAAAATAGAAATTTGATACAAATGTAGAATTATCAATCATCAATCAGGGTGTAGCCATCCTTGAGGTAATAACTTCATTTCATCAAGGGTTCAATCCCCAGTAGCACACACACACAAAAAAATACAAATTTGATACAAATGTAGAATTATCAATCATCAATCAGGGTGTAGCCATCCTTGAGGGAATAACTTCATTTCATCAAAACTGATTAGATTAGGAGCTACGCACCTTCAAACTGCATAAATTGGGCTGGATTATAAACTTGGACCTCAAAATGTGGTCAATTCCCCATCCTTAGCTGGGCGTGGTGGCACACACTTGCAATTCCGGCACTTAGGAGGCGGAGACCAGAGGATCCGGGTTCGCAGCCAGCCTCAGCTAGGCCCTCCGCAACTTCGTGAGACCCGGTTTCAAAATAAAGTATAAAAAATAGGGCCGGGGGTGTAGCTCGGAGGTAGAACGCCCCTGCGTTCAATCCCTGGTACCACAAAAAAAAAAAAAAATTCCCCACCCTACTGCATTTATGGAATTGTAATTTTGTATCACTTTAGCCTACACTGACCACTTTAAAGAAAACAATCCCGGAGAAGTTGGATGTTACTCCACAGAGAAGTTGGATGTTATTATATCTATAGGTGTTCTTTTTTTTTGCAGTCTATTTTTTTATACTTTATTTTGAAACCGGGTCTCACGAACTTGCGGAGGGCCTCACTAAGGAGAGAGAGAGAGAGAGAGACGGGGGGGGGGGGAAGAGAGCTGAGGCTGGCCTCGAACCCAGATCCTCCGGTCTCCGCCTCCCAAAGTACTGGGATTACAAGCGTGCGCCACCACGCCCGGCCTATAGGTGTTCTTTTATGGAGACTTAAACTCATTAAACACAATTGCTATGTACCAGCACGGCTATGCTCTGTACACACAGGAACTCATTTGAGTCTCACAACTGCACACCCAATACAATCTGTTTCGCAGATGAGAGCTCACCTACCTTCACTAAGTTTGTACAACTAACAGATGACAGAACTAGATTTTTTTTTTTTCTGGTACTATGGGTTGAACCCAAGAGCATTCAGCCTCTGAGCTACACTGTTAGTCCCTTTCTAAAATTATTTTTTGAAACAGGGTCTCGCCTAAGTTGCTGAAGCTGGCCTTGAACCTGTGATTCTCCTGTCTCAGTCTCCCAAATACGAGGGTTACAGGCCTATACCACCACACGTGGCTTCAGAACTAGTATTTAAACTTTTGGCTATCTACCTCCAAAGCATATGTACAACTTTCTGAAGAAAAGTAGCTGCTTTTTCTTTAATCTTAGTGTGAATTATCTATTGGATCCTTAGTTCCCCAAGCAAAGCCTGAGGAAAAAATTGTTTCCTACAAATGGCAGTTGCCCAAGCATGACATTAGCATCTTTGAGTGAATTACTTCACTATAATGGCTTTATAGAATGCATTCTGGATGCTAACCTTAATTTTTTCATAAACCCCATTCATTTATTTTTAGTTCCTGCAATAAGGCAAAGGACAAATGATATATTATGTGCTACACTAGAAAATGTAGCAGGAAGACAGGCCTACAAAGTGAATATAGCTTTTTTGAATTTAGAAACCACTTGGAATCATTCTTCTTATTAAAAGTAGCAACTATAGCTGAGCAAGGTGGCATATGTTTATAATATCAGTACTTGGGAATCTGAGACAGGAGGATCACAGGTTCAAAGTCAGCCTCAGCAACTTACTGAGACCCTATTTCAAAATTAAAAATTTAAAAAATGGCTGGGGGGTATAGCATGGAAGTAAAATGTCCTTGGGTTCCAGCCCAGTACCAAAACAAAAGCCCACCTATTATCACCTATGATTATAAGCGTCAATATTTTATACTATGAGAGAACTCTTGGATACCTTGGCTACTTTCTAAAAGCAGAAAAAGAACACCTAACAGGCAGACAAACAATGAACACATTTGAGGGCATAGGCAAAAAAACAAAAAAACAAAAAACAACAAAAAAAAAACACGGGGGTTGGGGTTGAGATCAGGTGGGATGTCAGTTAGGGTAAGCCAGACAGGGACAATTAAGAGGAGAAACATCTTCAGTGGACTTGGAGACAAGTGAAGATGAGATGAAACAGGTAAGGATACAACTCAAACTCAGAGGAGTGTTGATAAAGCCTTTATTAGGTGGGAATGGGATTATGTGTTTGCTGGAAGTAAAAATAAAAAGGGTAGAATATTTCTGGGGATTGAACCCAGGGCTTCTCACTGAGCTATACCCCCACCCTGAATATGTTTCATCAACAACACAGCCACTAGTAAACATTTATAATGTTTACATACTTTTTCTATAAAGAGCTATGACAGTAAATATCTTAGGCTTCATTAGCCAGGCAGTCTTTCACGAATTAGCTAATTCTGCCACTGTGGCACAAAAACACCTATAGACAAAAGGGCGAAGTCATGTTTCAATAAAGCTTTATTTACAAAACAGACATGGGCATTGGCTGTAGTTTGTAGACCTCTGAGAGACCCAAAAGGCAAGGAGAATCAGACCTTTGAACAGGAGGAAGGTGATGAGTAAGGACAGAGTTTGAAAATCGGTGGCACAAGTAAAGTGTCAGGATAGATAACCCAAGGACAGTAGAGATGGAAAATGTGAACATTTGAAGATAGAATCTTTATAAAAGCAACACTTTAAAAATCATAAAGAGGAGGTAAATAATCAGTGGTTTTCTGAAGAAAGAGTATATGAAATAGTAACTTATGATTCCCTTAAATATTATTTTGGCTAAATTATAAAACTCTTATGAGCGGAGAAGTGTAGGACACTGCAATATTTAACTATGGTTATTATCTAAAAGGTGGTGCTAAAACACAGAAAGAGGTCCACAAGTGTAAGTAATATGCTTAATTCTAACACTCTGTCATAAAGAGACAATGCAAAGAACAGTCAAGTTAAAACAAATCGCCTGATTCACATTTCCTATGGAGTATCCCACACACCAAAATACAGTGTCAGGTATCATGCACAAATGAACCACCCAAAACTGAGTCAAAAATAAAGCAGAAAAACAATACCCTTAAAAACAAATCAAAAATCAAAGCAAACTGAT
Source organism: Glis glis (assembly GCA_004027185.1). NCBI lineage: Eukaryota > Metazoa > Chordata > Mammalia > Rodentia > Gliridae > Glis > Glis glis. The sequence continues at coordinate 12,711 of PVJS01036820.1, read as the reverse complement.
TATGACAATAAGGGATGTTTGGGAAATGCTCTCATTTAGTAAATTGTGAAGTTAAATTCATTATAAGGGTAAAACAAATGAAACTAGGTCCAATATCACTGTATCTGGTTCAAGCTTTTTCACATTTATAGGTATAAAATGAAAGCAGATATTAGCTCATTGCCTGTCTTTGATAAAAAGCACAATATAGCAAATAAACTATCTTACTTGTATTCATAACAACATTGGCTCATTAGAAGAAAAAAAGAAATTAAAAACCAACCAGAAAAATATCAAGAGGAACAAAAGTACAAAACTTACAAAGCTGCTTTGTAGAACACAATGACAAAACGGATGACTGTATGTAGACTAGAATGGTCTGGGTGCCAAATGGGTAGAGAATAAGTATCCCTTAGTACTGCTGAAGAAAAACAAATTGTCTTCATTACACTTGGGATACAAAGATGTGACTACAACCTAAAGGGGTCTGTGAAGGCAAAAATGCTGAAAGAAAGGCAGGCAGGCAAGTAGGCCACCAGTTTAAGGTACATCCATATAATGGAACATTAGGACAAGTAATAAAAATAATGCATTCCTCATGCACTATAAATGTCCAAAATTATTAAATGACAAAACAATGCTACTAAAATGATTGTGTCCAAAATATAAAACCTACACATTTGCACACACATACATCTGGTGTATGCACAGAAAACTATATAATTTACAAGAAATTTGAGTGGTACCTTGAAAAAGAAGAGTGGGATTGAAGGAGACAGGAATTTTTCACCTTCTACCCTTCTGTAGGGAAGAAAATTAAAACAAGCATGTGTTATATTTAGTTAAACATTAAAGAAAAAACCACAGATCAGTATTTTGGGAAGTGTCTGGAGAAATGACTGCTATCTATAAAACCACATCAATGCATACATAATTACACTAAAAATACTGCAATATACTAAAAAATAAGTCAAATAAATGGTGAAATTCTAAAGTGCTATCATATAATCAAGATAAAGCCACAAAGCCTTACTTGAACAATCAGAGTTCAATAATGTCAAATAGAACCTGGGTCTTACAGAAGCTGTATTTTTTTGTGTGTGGTACTGGGGATTGAACCCAGGGATATTCTACCTCTGAGCTACCACCCCCCCACACACGCCCTATTTTACTTTTTATTTTCAAACAGGGTCTTTCTAAGTTGTGGATGGCCTAAGTTGCTGAGGCTGGCCGTGAACCTGCAATCCTCATGTCTCAGCCTCCCAAGTACTGGGAATGTCAGCTTTTAAAATTTCTTGGGAGCAGGGGCCCAGTCCATTTTATTCTAGCTATACGCTCAGCATCAAGAGCATAGTAAAGTGCTCAATAATTCCCTCCATCCCTTGGCCAGAAAGAAGGCAGGGAAATAAATGACTTCTGTGCAGAACTACGAGGAATTATAAGGTCTGAAGAAAAAACGGGCAAAATATACATTAAATTGGCTCCTCTGAATTTCATGTGATCAGATGCCGATGATTTCATTTTTGCTTCCACCAGTGTAAAGAATAATCACAAGAATATATAAATCTAAAACTATTCAAGGTAGTATGAAGATTGTTTTATGTCTACTTTGTGTGTAATTCACAGTAAGCAGGATATGACAGTGGTTTTTTTTTTTTTTTTTGCAGTACTGGTGATTGAACCCAGGGGCATTTTACCTCTGAGTTACACCCCCAGCCCTATTTTTTATTTTGAAACAGGGTCTCGCTAAGTTGCGGAGGGCCTAAGTAGCTGAGGCTGGCCTCGAATCTGGATCCTCCAGTCTGAGCCTCCCAAGTACTGGGATTAAGCATGTGCCACCACACCCAGCTGACAGAGTGGTTTTTTAAGATGCTATAGAACATGACCAAAATTTTGACACCAAATATATTAGTACAGATATAATAGACCTACTTGTTTTAGGGAATAGTCAAATGAGTTTGCCTGGGCTACTAGGGAAAGCAATCTACAAACAGTGCTTCTCAAATTCTTTGTGATGAAGGACCAGTCTTAATCCCCACAGTCAGGAATATTTTGTAGAATATATTCTTAATTACCAGAAAAATTATCACATTGTATATATTATGCAATACAGAATATATACGTAATTACATATATATATGTATACATATATATATGTAATTCCCCCCTTCTTTTGCAGTACTGGAGATTGAACCCAGGGCCTCCAACATGCAGGGAAGTACTTTACCCATCCCACTTTTTTTTGCAGTACTAGGGATTGAACCCAGGGGTATTCTACCTCCAAGCTACATCCCCAGCCCTATTTTTTATTCTTTATTTTGAAACAGGGTCTAAGTAGCTGAGGCTGGCTGTGAACCTGTGATCCTCCTGTCTCAGCCTCCCAAGTGCTGGGATTACAAGCACGCGCCACCCTGCCTGGTTCCCATTCTATTTTGAGACAGGGTTTAGCTAATTTGCCCAGATTGGCCTTGAATTTTCGATCCTCCTGCTGCAGACCCCCTCATCGAGTAATCTGGGATTACAGGCATGTGCCCTCATGCCCAGTGTTATTAACGCAACAATATACAACTGATATGGAAGTTTCTAGACACGTAAAATTTTTTCTTTGGAGACATGGTGATAAGTTTTGTTTTACAATGTCAATCTGGCCTAAAATCTTGAATCTATATAGAGGGTCTGATAGCAACTGAGAAAATTCAGGTTTCTTTTTCTAACTACTTAATGATAAGAAACGGTCAGTAAAAAACAATTAGAGATAAAAGGTAGCATGGAGATTTGTCATTAATTAGTTTTAATTTTAAAATGTAAAACACCTCAGTCACAATTCCTTACTAAATTTATCTTTTTGGATGAAACTTAAGCATTTAAGAATCTCAATTCCTATCAATTTGAAAATTTTGCTATTATTTTGTCATTTATCTTAGAAGTTAACTTATGATACACTCAAAACCACATGTGAAAATACTCATTATGATATACTACTGTACCTTTGCCTCCATGTTTTCAAAACGCCCCAACTAACTAGTTTACCTACTAGTAGCAGGAGTCTAGACAAAATTTCCATCTATTATTAATTTCATTAGAAAGGAAGTAATGTTTATATGACTAGACTATAACTACAATCTTATATAATTTACTATGAACTATTAGATAGGTCTTAACCTACTGAGAAAGTACAATGTGATTTAGGGTCTCTGGAACCAAATTTCCAGGATTCAAGTTCACACTTTGTACCTGATGAAAGCTATAAAGATACAATCTCAGTACTTCTGTTTCTTCATTTGTAAAATGGGAGATAACAGCACCTACATATCAAAGGATTATTGTGCAGCGTGTGCATATAAAGTAAATAGAGCACTGCCTGGCACATAATCAGTACTATATAACTGTTGTAGTAATTACGTATTATATACCAAATCCTTCTGTAGAATTAGTATAAGTAACATTTAATTCATTAAGTGAAATGGCACATCCTATTAATGAACTATTTACCCATTAAAGATTGTTTCAATTCTATTATGAAAATATATCTTAATTTATACTATCCTGTTTGACTGGGAGGAAAGAGTAAGGTAGTAAAGTTACGAAGACTTGCAAGTCACTGTGATACTTAAGTGGCAATTGTCAAATGATTCAGAATAATTTATCATCCCTCCCTGCTCCTGGGGCAAATATTTAAAATAAATTTGATTCTAAAATGGTTATGATAATCAAATACTACAAATTTATTTTTTACTTTAGAACTGTATATATTTATTGTAATATTCTTTCCTCTGCCCCTAAAAGCTGACACTTCTTAAAACTGGATTACATTTTAAGATTAAGGAAATAAGAGCATTAATTCCTGATAGACTATTCCAATCCCACTTACTGCCAACACACCATCATTACTTTTAAGCAAGCTCTTGAAATGCTCACAACTATTGTAAGTTAACACATACAATAAACCAACCGAACCAATCACCCAAGCTTAAAAACAGCAGACATTAGGGACAGAATGTTGAGGTTATAAATACAAAGATTCAGTATTTCCAGAATACTGAACGAAGAGTTTGTAGCATTACAAGTACTCAAGATAATAATCTGTGGTACTCTTTAAAAACTTTAAATTCTACAATGAAACCCATGCTATTCATTTCATGTTTATTTTATAAGGATATTTGTCAAAAATTACCAGTTTGAAAACAATCAATTCATAATCACCACTTAAAGACAAATTTTCCTCTCAACTAATGATTTCCATTCTGCTACATATAGTTCAGCTTGCCCTCTGTTCTATGACAGCCACACCTGATTTCATGGGATCTGAATTATACAATTATGTACTATAGACAAAATATTTTCTAGTTTGCTTTCAAATGGTACCTACAAAGAACAGAAGTTTTCAAGTTTACAGAAAACCATACTACAATTGACCCATATAAATGTCTTAATACTTGTTTATTCTGCTCTATTTATAACATTAATAAAATTCTTAATGTATATGCCCCACCTGTAGTTGTTCCTGTGCTATCATTCCGACACTAATTACATAAGAACACTTCAACTCAGCAACCAAGATTTACAACTATGGTTCCTACTAATCAAATGGTGATGCACCAAAATCCCAATTCTCATGAATGTTAACATATTCAAAGTACATTATTTACCTAAGACTGAAGAACTATGCCTTTATTAAAAAAAAAAACAAAGATAGCCAAATCAGTTTAATTCCATATATATGATACTACCTATTCAATTTATTAAAAATTGTAATAAACATAATAATCAAACTAGTGCTCCAAACTTATGCTGTTCATGTGGAAGACACTACAAGAGAAGACACAATAGAGACTGCCTTGCAATACGAAGTACAAATTCCTTCTATAGAGATGGAGAAATAAAAGGACAAATCTAGTTGTCTAAAAGACAATTCACTGTACACATTTTATTTACAGTTTTGTACACTGTCTTAATATGAGTGGGACCGCTTTTCTACTTGAGCCATTTTTAACCAAAGCAAAATAACCTAAGTAATACAAAGTGTTAAAATACAGCATAAAGATACAAAAACAGACATACTAATTCTAGTTAGGAATGTAATTATGATGTTACATTTTTTTATAATCCACAATTATGCTTAGGAAATCACATAAACATAGATCACTGATTTGAATGAAATGCATAAATTTGTAGCAAAGCTTTGTAGTTACAAAAAACAAAAAAATTACCAAAGGATGCACAAAATTAATGTTTATTCCACCTTTGTGTCATATTCCTGGATCCTTCACCAATGTTACATGAGGAAAAAACAAAAGCAAAACAAATGAAAAACTGAAATCAGAATCACTAATGTTATCAAGTAGGGAAACAAATAAATTAAAATCTAGCAGCCATCAGCAAGAGTACAGCAAAGATAGTGCTGTAAAAAAGAAACAAAGAAAATTGCTAGAAAACTGTATGCATTATACTCTTTCAAACCAGTAAAATATGCTTCTGTATACAATGGAACATAAAAAGAATTTTTTCCTGTTAAGATATAGAAATGCAAGTTCTTTTTTGAATATTGTGGATGGGTAAAATGTGTTTGTAATGGTAATTCTACTAAGTTATTACAGAGTGGGTCAGGAACACATTTATGGATTTTGGGGATGATGTGTACTGTAATTCTTTGATTGGGACAGTGGACACTAGCCAAAAAAAAAAAAAAAAAAAAATGAACACAGAAGTACAAGACAAAGGCGAATGAGACTTCTCTTATATCTTAGCAACGTTTAGATGGAATCAAATTTAAATGCAGTCCAATCTGCTTTTGAAGAGGCTTTGGTTCAGCTCCCAAATCTCGATTGCTTGACGCAGTCTCCTATGAGAATATTCAGAAGGTGTCTTCTTAAACAACAAACCTATTTTTAGTGGTGGAGCCGCTCTTTGTAGCTGTGTCTGCATGGGACTGATAACCAATCACTATCTTTGGAGGAAGTCCTAACCTTTCCTTGTATACTCTCCTGGAAGACAAAGAAGAAAGTGGTTATTAATTTTTATTCACCAAAAAATAAATCAATTTTTAAAACTCATTATTTTAAAGTCTATATAAAATAAGAAATTGCACACCCCCTTTCCTTTTAGCATAATGTACTCTTTATTTCCACAACAATCTTAATTACTTAACAAATATCTGAGAGCCAATCAGGTATGCATCAGGTAATGTGATAATTGTTCCTAAAACAATAGTGAGCAAAAGCAGGGTCAGTCCCTGGGCTCATGGAATTTATAGTGCAGCAGAGAAAACTCAATCACAAATACATATGATGGAACTGTTACCACATGCATACCTAGCTTATATAAAAACAAAACGCAAGCCAGGCGTGGTGGCACACACTTGTAATCCCAGTACTTGGGAGGCTGAGACAGGAGGATCACAGGTTTGCAGCCAGCCTCAGCTACTTAGTGAGGCCCTTTGCAACTTAGTGAGACCCTGTTTCAAAATAAAGAATAAAAAATAGGGCTGTGGGTGTAGCTCAGAGGTAGAATGCCCCTGGGTTCAATCCCCAGTACCACAAGAAAAAAAAAGCACGTCCATTTTCATTCCTTTACCTAAAATGTTATCGTTATGTTACATATGAACCCTACTAAATACTATATATTATTACACAATTACATTTACCATGCCTATTAGTGACAATATCACACACTCAAAAACTAAACACTGAGGGACATTTACAGTATTCCCAGGATAGTTAAGAACATACATAATTTGTCTTACACACTAACTCTACAACCTGATTTCTAAATATGTGACTACTGTAATACAATGGATATAAGGGCTGTGACACTGTACAAATCAGAGGACCTAATCTCATCTGCAACATCAGAGAAATCTCCCCTTTATTTTATTTTATTTTTTTTGCGGCCAAGCTCAGCACGCACTCTCTCTCTCTCTCTCTCTCTCTCTCTCTCTTTCTCTCTCTCCCTGTCTCTCTCTCTCTTAGTGAGGCCCTCTGCAACTTCGTGAGACCCGGTTTCAAAATAAAGGATAAAAAAATAGGGCTGGGGGTGTAGCGCGGAGGTAGAAATCCCCTGGGTTCAATCCCC
>PVJS01036819.1:15000-20251 GCA_004027185.1 Glis glis | reverse complement strand
AGAGAGAGAGAGAGAGAGCTGAGGCTGGCCGCGAACCTGGATCCTCCGGTCTCCGCCTCCCAAAGTACTGGGATTACAAGCGTGCGCCACCACACCCGGCTCAACTGAATACTTTTAAAAGGGTGAATATACCTGGGAACAGTGACACACATCTCTAATCCCAGTATTTGGGAGGCTGAGACAGGAGGAATGCAGGTACAAAGCTAGCCTCAGCAACTTAGCAAGACCCTGTTTCAAAAATTTTAAAATTATTAAAGGGGGGTATTGGTGGTATAGCTCAGAAGTAGAATGCCCTTTGGTTCAATCCTAAATACTAAAAAAGTAAAAGAGTGAATAAAGTTGTTATTTAAAAAACAAAACCAAGCCGGGCATGGTGGCACACGCTTGTAATCCCAGTACTTTGGGAGGCAGAGACCGGAGGATCCGGGTTCGCAGCCAGCCTCAGCTCTCTTTCTCTCTCTCTCTACTTAGTGAGGCCCTCCGCAACTTCATGACATCCGGTTTCAATAATAAAGTATAAAAAATAGGGCCAGGGGTGTAGAGCGGAGGTAGAATGCCCCTTGGTTCAATCCCCGGTACTGCAAAAAAAAAAAAAACCAAACCCTTCAGAGGCTCCTTAGTATAAGGCCTCCATGATCTGGCCCACATCCTCTGCTCCAATCTCACATCTTGCCCACTGCCTCTTGCACCCTAAATGCACTGAACCACTTTCTCACACTTGCTTAACCATCTGCCACACATGCAGTGGCCTTGTATGCTCTGCTCTTCTCACTGTATCTGACAAGTGTCTACACATCTTCCAAACTCCACTTAATAAAAGAAGAAGAAAAAAGCAGTCGACTAAATTCTACTTAGGAATAACTTTTTTTAGACAGGCACAGTGAATTGTGCCTTACGTCCCAGGTATTCAGGAGGCTGAGGCAGAAACAATGCAAGCTGAGGTCAGCCAGAGCAACTTAGTAAGACCCTGTCTCAAAATAAAAAATTTAAAAAACAGTATTTTTTAAAGAATAACTTCTTTTATGAAACCCATCCATTCCTAGGACAAAAAGCACTGGCCACTCTTCACTGGTGGCACTCCTGCATCCTAACACACTTCTCAGCACGATGTCTATTAACAGGCAGTAGCACTAACTTGGCTGCATATCTTATTCACCCAATGTAGGCTGTAACTTATACTGCTACTCAATTTCTGTCTGTCTTCTTTTCAGTTAAAGAAGACTTTTTGGTGTGACTGTTTTAGTCCTGAAATTACCCCATCCCCTTCTTCATTTTAAAGTTCTCAGATACTTTTCTCGACATATTAGGAAGATTTGGTAGTCTCAGTGACTTATAATATTTCTGGAAGGAGTGGGATACAAAGTTTAAATAGAAATGCTATTTCTTGTGGTACTGGGGATTCCCAGAGGCATTCTACCTCCGAACTACATCCCAAACCCTATTTTATTTTTTATTTTGAAACAGGGTCTCACTAAATTGCCCAGGCTGGACTCGAACCTACGATCCTCCTATCTCAATCTCCCAAGTACTGGGATTACAGGTGTGACACCCTTTCACAGTATGGGTATCATTTTGACCAGAACACCACATTTGAAAATTATTTCCTAATGGCCAAACCCACTCAAAATTTAGGTTATTTTCACAACATTTTATGAAATACTTCTGTAGACTTATATCATTTTAGCTTTCCACTATCTGGAAAAAACTAACTCATATACAAGCCTAGGTTATATATAGCTCTATTTCCCACAGCATTTGATATACTTAATAAAGTATTCATTATGGGACTCTATCACCAAATCTTGCACATTAAAATGTATTACTAGGGCGGGCGTGGTGGCGCACGCTTGTAATCCCAGTACTTGGGAGGCGGAGACCAGAGGATCCGGGTTTGCAGCTAGCCTCAGCTACTTAGTGAGGCCCTCCACAACTTTGTGAGACCTGGTTTCAAAATAAAGCATAAAAAAATAGGGCCAGGGGTGTAGCTCGGAGGTAAAACGCCCCTGGGTTCAATCCCCAGTAACCAAAAAAAAAAAAAAAAAGTGTATTACTAGTATAACCTACAAGTCTAAGGTTTCAGGAGAGTCCATATATTTAGAAAAGAAAAAAAATAAGTTAGATCTTTATTTTCACTATCCTCTAACTGAAATTTATCATTTCCTTCACTATAAAATATATGCAACAAATCACAGTAGCATAAGAATACCTATAATGCCTTAATGTATCATTTATGCTCATCACCACTTGAGAATTACAATAGTTTTTAAATGGACCATGTTGTCTCATGCATTACAAAATGATACATTTATTACTATAAATTTGGGAAGGTTTTTTTTTAAAAATAACTGTTTCAGAAAATACAGCGTCAGTCTGAACATCACCCTAAAACACTAGTGAAATCAATACAGTCCCTTAAAAACAGGAATGTTAGGTGGGCAAGGTGGTGCATGCCTATAATCCCAGCAACTCAGGTGACTGAAGCAAGAGGATCGATCACAAGTTCAAGGCCAGCCTGGGCAACTTAGGCAGACCCTATCTCAAAATAAAAAATAAAAAGGGATGGGGATGTAGCTTAATGGTAGAACCTCTGCCTAGCATGTGCAAGGCCTGGGTTCAAGTCCTAGTACAGGAAAACAAAACAAAACAAAATGAAAGAAATTTACATAAGGCCTCCAGAACACAGTCTGCCCTCTCTATCCCACTCTCATTTTTACTAATTCACCTCCATAAAAACAGGCGTGCAAGCCGGGCGTGGTGGCGCACGCTTGTAATCCCAGTACTTTGGGAGGCGGAGACCGGAGGATCCTGGTTCGTGGCCAACCTCAGCGCGCATGAGCGCGCGATCGATCAATTGATTGATCTCTCTCTCTCTCTCTCTCTCTCTCTCTTTCTCTCTGTTTCTCTCTCTCTCTCTCTTTCTCTACCTAGTGAGGCCCTCCACAACTTCGTGAGACCCGGTTTCAAAAATAAAGCATTAAGAAATAGGGCCAGGGGTGTAGCGCAGAGGTAGAACTCCCCTGGGTTCAATCCCCGGTACCGCAAAAACAAAAAAACAAAAAAACAGGCGTGCAAGCAAAAGCAGTTTAAGCAGAAATTTCCAGATTTATTATCGTTCTGCCCAGAGCTCATGCCTTGTGCGGTTGTCACTGGGGTCATGGAGGACAGAGAAGCCACTAACAATCCAAGCCCCATTAATTGTTCTCACAGCTTCAGCTTTTCATGGAACATTTAAACTGACAAATTAAACTGAACCATTAGCATGTTTTACTGATATTTTAGGATTCATAATTAGTCAATATCAATTTTACACACATAGTTCACTTAGAAAAATAAAAATATCTATAACATATATTTACCTTCATGCAACTCTTTCCGTAGTTTCTCGGCATCTTCCTGTAGAACAGACTTCTGAGTATTCAAAACAGCTACATACATCTCCAGATCAGTCCTACAAGATTTCTCAGCTTCTAGATAATGATTCAGTTCTTTAACCTAAAACAAGATGCAATTCTATCAAAATGGAATTTACAACTGTTTCTATCTTAGGTATAAGATTATTTTTTTAAAAAAACTCTTAATGGTAAGTTCTTAAAAAATTTTTATATGATTTACATCTATAAAAATTAACATAATTTTTATTATAAAACAAGCATACTTATACTCTGTAACACCAGGTACATTTTGCTTTTTTAAAACAGTAGTTAATTTCTATGGATGAAAATGATAACCATATTCTTGTAACTTTGCTTTTCTTCAATTTCTGGGTAGGTAGTCCTGAATGCCTTAAAATCATTAAAAAAAGAGGCATTTTCACCAATACATATTCAGTGAAGTAAGAAAGGAAATCATGATGAGAAAAATAACTGGTCTCACACTATAACCACACACTTGAAGCCAGGTACAGAATACTGTGTGTGTGTGTGTGTGTGTGTGTGTGTGTGTGAGAGAGAGAGAGAGAGAGAGAGGGAGAGGGAGGGAGAGAGAGAGAAAGTCTGTGTGTTCGTGTGACTGGGGTAGAACCCAGGGGCACTCTACCTCTGAGCTACACCCTCAGCCATTTTTTATTTTGAAACAGGGCCTCATTAAGTTGCTGAGGCTGGCCGCGAACCTGCCATCCTCCTGTCTCAGCCTCCCAAGTACTGGGATTATAAGCATACACCACCATGCCTGGCTCAGAATACTTTTCAAAGTCACAGCTTTTCATAAAATGCTTTGTTTCTGTTGAATAATTAACTACAATACTCAGAATATTAACAATACAGTCTAAGCCGGGCGTGGTGGCGCGCACTTGTAATACCAGTACTTGGGAGGCTGAGACAGGAGGATCCGGGTTCGCGGCCAGCCTCAGCTATTTAGTGAGGCCCTCCACAACTTAGTGAGACCCTGTGGGGGTGTAGCTCGGAGGTAAAATGCCCCTGGGTTCAATCCCCACTACTGCAAAAAAAAAAAGAGAGTGAAAGTTTCATGAGACAGCAGCTGGGATGGAGCAACAAGGAGTGTGTGTGAACAGAAGCCCTCAGCTAGTGAGGCCCTCTGCAACTTAGTGAGATCCTGTTTCAAAGTAAAGAATAAAAAATAGGGCTGGGGGTGTAGCTCAGAGGTAGAATGCCCCTGGGTTCAATCCCCAGTACCGCAAAAACAAAACAAACAACAATACAGTCTAATATTTGAAACAGGTATAACCAAAATAAAATGTAATACTACCACAGAAAATCTAGGATTATAAAATCACTTGTTTTACCCCATCATATAAATTGTCCATCCTCAATTCCAACCATTTCGTTAACTTTCAAGTTTTTCACATGGTTGTACCTAATTTCATATTAGGTCATTTTCATGCCTTTTATCTTCCTACTTCCTACTGTTTTAAAAAAGCTTATCTGTTTTCAGTTATTTTTACTCGTAGACCCAAGACTATTATATAATACTAGTCAGAGACCAAATGATTTGTGTGGCCAGAGAGGGGGGAGGTGCTGGGGATTGAACCATTCTGCCTCCAAGCTACACTCCCAGCCCTTTCTTACTTTTTATTTGGAAACAGGGTCTCCCTAAGTTGCTGAGAGCCTTGCTAAGTTGCTGAGGCTGGCCTTGAACCTGTGATCCTCTTGTCTCAGTTTCCCAATTACTGGGATTACAGGCATGTGCCACCATGCCCAGCTGAAAAATGAATTTTTGTCAAATGATTATTTAAACTGCAGTTTGTTACTGGAGGTTGTCAGCCAACCACAAGCCACTAACCAAGCACAGCAAA
>PVJS01036819.1:0-12500 GCA_004027185.1 Glis glis | reverse complement strand
TCCGTTTATCCAGAAACCAGTACCAAACTATCTTAATATCTAGTAGGTAGGGCAAGAATCCCCACCTTGTCTTCTTTAAAATTTTTCTGATCCATTGTAAAATTTTTCTGATCCACTGTTTCTCTACAAGAATTCAATGATCTAATTTTCAAGTTCCTTATTAAACCCTGCTGGGTTCTGAATTTACATATTAAATCAGGGATATACCAACTGCTTTATAGTGCTCATTCTATTAGGAACATATATATTCAGGTCTTCATTTATATTCTATAAAAATCTTGCCCATCGTTAGTTATATTCTTAACTAACTGGAAGGGTTTTCCTTCCCCATACCTCCAGTTCTTTTGACTTGTTTCTTTTTTTTTTTGCGGTACCGGGGATTGAACCCAGGGGCGTTCTACCTCCGCGCTAAACCCCCGGCCCTATTTTTTTTATACTTTATTTTGAAACCGGGTCTCACAAAGTTGCGGAGGGCCTCACTAAGGAGAGAGAGAGAGAGAGAGAGAGAGAGAGAGAGAGAGCTGAGGCTGGCCGCGAACCTGGATCCTCCGGTCTCCGCCTCCCAAAGTACTGGGATTACAAGCGTGCGCCACCACGCCCGGCCTTTGACTTGTTTCTTTATGTTGTCTTGTTGTATTGTGTAGGACCATAAAAACAGCCTGAAGAAAATTATTGAGCATAGGTCTCCATATAATATTACCATCGTTAATGGAAAGGGGGCTAAACATTCATTAACTATGTTTGCTGAAGGTTTGATAAGTAGTCCTTTATTAAGTGTTTAAATTCATCAAATGCCTTCCTGAATCCAAAACAAATACATTGCTCCTCTAAAGGCATTTTATGTGGCATATCACAGTAACAGGTTGTCTGGTAATTTACCATTCTTAAATTGCTAGAAATATACCATATTTATATTTTCTTTTTTTTAGGGGGAAGGCATACTGGGGATTGAACCCAGGATTTTACACAGGCTACACAAGGGCTCTAACACTGAGTTATATCCCTAGATTGTTTGTTTGTTTTAATGTGGTACTTGGGATTGAACCCAAGAACATTTTACTTCTGCGCTACATATCCAGCCCTATTTATTTATTTATTTTGGTACTGGGGATTGAACCCAGGGTGATCTACCTCTGAGCTAGACCCATAGCCCAATTTTATTTTTTTGTTTGGAAACAAGGTCTCCCTAGGTTGCTGAGCGTCTCAGTAAATTGCTGAGGCTGGCCTTGGACTGGCAATCCTTTTGCCTCAAACTCCCAAGTACTAGGATTTTGAGACAGGGTCTCCCTAAGTTTCTGAGGCTAGGCTTGAATTTGTGATCCTCCTGCCTCAGCCTCCCAAGTAGGTGGGATTATAGGTGTGCACCATACCTGGTATTTTCCTTTTTTTAACCTATAATGTTGAAAATCTTCACTTCTGTATTCCTAAGTAAGAAATATCTGTATTTGTGTGTGTGTGTGTGTGTGTGTATGTGTGTGTGTGTGTGTGTTATTGGGGATCAAACCCAGAGGCATTCTACCTAAGTTACACCCCCAGCCCTATTTTATTCTTTATTTTGAAACAGGGTCTCACTAAATTGTGGAGGGCTTCACTAGCTGAAGCTGGTCGCGAGACCCTACGATCCTCCTGTCTCAGCTTCCCAAGTACTGGGATTATAAGCATGCGCCACCACACCTAGCTTAGTTTTCTTTTCTTATACAACCTTTCTGTGTATTCATTCATTTGTACTGAAGATCTACTAGTCTATTAAAATGAGCTGGATAACTTTTTTTTCTATTCTCTATGTATAAAATGTAAGAACTGTCTTTCCAGAAGGTTTTGAAAAAAATTCTAGCTGGGCGTGGTGGCGCACGCTTGTAATCCCAGTACTTTGGGAGGCGGAAACCGGAGGATACGGGTTCGCAGCCAGCCTCAGCTACTTAGTGAGGCCCTCCGCAACTTCGTGAGACCCAGTTTCAAAATAAAGTATAAAATATAGGGCCGGGGGTGTAGCTCGGAGGTAAAACGCCCCTGGGTTCAATCCCCGGTACCAAAAAAAAAACAAATTAATTAATTTTAAAAAATTTAAAAATTCTAATATCTTTGGAGGAAAGGAGGCAGCAGAAAGAAAGACTACCACTCTAGACTTTCTCTTTATTTTTTCCTTTCTTTGGGGGTGGGTGGGGATGTGCCAGCGAATGAATCCAGGGGCATTCTACTTCTGAGCTATAAACCAGCCCTATTCTATTTTTTATTTGGAAACAGAGTCTCACTACGTTGCTGAGAGCCTCGCTAAGCTCCTGGGGCTGGCTTCAAACCCGCAATCCTTCTGTCTCAGTCTCCCAAGTACTGGGATTATAGGCATGCACCACCATACCCAGCTATCTTGTGGTTTTATCTGAAGCATATCTCTTATAAGTAATAAAAAGTTATGTTTTAAAAATCGAATCTGATAAAATAAGTATCAGTTTACATTTACTAGGATTATTCATATCTTCCCATTTGTTTCTATATTCCTATTTTGTGTTTTTGATTATCTTCCATTGTTTCTTTCCTGCTTTCTTTTAGTATGTACCTTTCTCTCACTCTTTTTCCTTTGGTGGGGGGGCAGTCCTGGGGATTGAACCCAGTACTTTATGCATGCTAAGCAAGCATTCTATCACTGAGCTACAATCCAATACCCCTACTTTTATTTGACTGGTGGTACCCAGGGATTGTACCCAGGGGCATTCTACCTCTGAGCTATACCCCCCAGCCCTATTTTATTTTTTGTTTTGTTTTGTTTTGTTTTTGGCACTGGTGATTGAACCCAAGGGCATTCTGCCTCCGAACTACACCTCCAGCCCTAGTTTTTATTCTTTATTTTGAAAAGGGTCTCACTAAGTTGCGGAGGGCCTCACTAAGTAGCTGAGGCTGGCCGTGCACCCAGATCCTCCGGTCTCAGCCTCCCAAGTACTGGGATTACAAGCACGCACCACCACGCCCGGCTATTTTATTTTTTGAAACAAGACCTCACCAAGTTGCTGGGGCTGGCCTCAAACCTGTGATTCACCTGTCTAAGCCTCCCAAGTACTGGGGTTATAGGCGTGTACCACTACACCCAGTCTACTTTTTTTTTTTTTTTTTTGCGGTACCGGGGATTGAACCCAGGGGTGTTCTACCTCTGAGCTACACCCACAGCCCTATTTTTTTATACTTTATTTTGAAACCGGGTCTCACAAAGTTGCGGAGGGCCTCACTAAGTAGCTGAGGCTGGCCGCGAACCCGGATCCTCCGGTCTCAGCCTCCCAAGTACTGGGATTATAGGCGTGCGCCACCACGCCTGGCGTCCCAGTCTACTTTTTTAAATTATTAAAATTTTTAGCCAGGCGTGGTGGTGCACGCTTGTAATCCCAGTACTTTGGGAGGCGGAGACCGGAGGATCCGGGTTTGCAGCCAGCCTTAGCTCTCTCTCTCTCTCCCCCTCCCTGTCTCTCTCTCGCTCTACTTAGTGAGGCCCTCTGCAACTTCGTGAGACCCGGTTTCAAAATAAAGTATAAAAAATAGGGCCGGGGGCATAGCGTGGAGGTAGAATGCCCCTGCGTTCAATCCCTGGTACCACAAAAAAAAAAAAAATTTCTAACACTACCTATGTACTTTGTCTACTGTATCTTTATGGACAACAAATTCAGCCATACTATAGGGACATCATCACTAAAAGATCCAGTCTGGGGCTTGCATCAGAAAACAAAGTCAGTCAACTTTGAACAGTTTCTTTTTCCAGATAAGAAAATTAATTAGATCGAGTCTCATTTTGATAAGAAAATGAACACTAACTTTGAAACAAAATGGCCAATTGTGATAAGGCATCATTATTGGGATTATTTAAAATATCCTTAAGAGTAAAATCATTTTGAGGCAGTTTTTTGAGTTTTTTTCTTTTGCTGGTACTGGAGATTGAACCCAGGGCCTCATGCACGCTGTGCAAGTACTCTACCACTGAGCCACATTACTGTCTTTATTTTATTTTATTTTTTTGAGACAGGGTTTCACTAAATTTTCCAGGCTAGACTTTACTTGAGATCCTCCTACCACCCAAGTAGCTGGAATTACAGATGTGTACCACTACATTCAGCCAGTTTTTTGTATTTTGAACAAAAGAAAAATTGTTTTTTTGATTCTTCTTTTTTGTGGTACCGGGGATTGAACCCAGGGGCAGTCTACCTCTGAGCTACATCTCCAGCCCTTTTTAACATTTTTTTATTTTAAGACAGGGTCTTACTAAATTGACCAGACTGGCCTCAATCTTGTGATCCTCCTGCCTCAGCCTCCTGAGTAGCTGAGGTTACAGGTATGTGCTACTACCCACAGCAAAAGCAAGGCTCTTTCTTTTTTGGTACTGGCAATTGAACCCAGAGGCATTCTATCTTCAAACTACACCCCTAGCCCCTTTTTTTATTATTTGATGTTGAAACAGGGTCTTGCTAAGTTACTAATGGTCTCACTAAGTTGCTGAGGCCAGGTGTAAACCTGCAATCCTCCTATCTTAGCCTCCCAAGTACTGGGATTATAGGCATTCGCCATCACACCCAGCAAAAGCAAGATTCTTAAGATGTAGAGTTTAAATTAGTTTTTCCCCCCTTAGGGATTCTAATTCTGTTTGTGGCATTAGGGCAGATGAATTATAATGTTTCACAACCTTTGAGGCCTCCAGCTCTTTAATCTTGTCTTCAGCCTCTGTCAGTTTATCTTTCAAAGCTGCAATTTCCTTCTCCATGGGCATCACAACAGACCGAAGTTTTTCAGCATCTTCTTGGGCCTATGGTTAAAAAGAATTAAATGCTATAACTTACATATTTATTGTTTTTCTAAGAAACAGACCCATCCATTTGCTAAAAATAAGTATATCAACCACACCAAGCACTCTTTTTAACATTCACAAAATTAAACTGATTCTAACTTTATTTTATATTTATTTATTATTTGTTTCATACTGGGGATTGAACCCAGGGGCATTTTACCTCTGAGCTAAACTCCCAGGCCTTTATTTTTTCTTTGAAACGGGGTCTCACTAAGTTGCTGAGGGTCTAAGTTGCTGAGGCTGGCCTCAAACCTATGATCCTCCTGCTTCAGCCTTCTAAGTATTTGGATTATAGGTGTGCACCACCATCCCCAGCTCCAAGTCTAACTTTTAGATGGTGCATTATAGTGAATGTCAAGTCATAGTGAGGGGTTTCCCAAATATTTCATTTAGAATTTGAAAGAGAAAAATGGATTCCTATGACAATGTTGACTTTTTAATTAAATGGGCAACTCAATATCTCATATATAAAAGAAATTACATAGAATTTTTACAATTCTCGGTTGCTAAGACCATAATTTCTTTTTTTTTTTTTTTTTGCAGTACCAGGGATTGAACCCAGGAGCGTAGGACCTCCGCGCTACACCCCCAGCCCTATTTTTTATACTTTATTTTGAAACCAGGTCTCACAAGGTTGCAGAGGGCCTAAAGAGAGAGAGAGACAGGGGGAGGGAGAGAGAGAGAGAGAGAGAGAGAGAGAGCGAGAGCGAGCTGAGGCTGGCCGCGAACCCGGATCCTCTGGTCTCCGCCTCCCAAAGTACTGGGATTACAAGCGTGCGCCACCACGCCTGGCCCCATAATTTCTTAAGAATATTGAAAAAACTGATTATACTTTAAATACAAAATAGAACAATCTATTGTCAAAAAGGTTATAAAATCATGTTACTATAAAAAGGATCCCATCCAAGTATGTAAAGAATACATTAAAATTATTTTGCTTTTTAGACTCTACATGAAATAAACCTAAAGAATGATTCCTAAAATATCCCATTGTTTTCTAAACTCCATCCTCAAAGACATGGACCAAAAGGAAAAAATGTCTATAAACTAGTAAATTAGTAAAAACCTAAATTTCCGTGTGTGTGTGTGTGTGTGTGTGTGTGTGTGTGTGTGTGCGTGCGCGTGCGTGTCGTACTGGTGACTGAACCCTGGAGCTAGCTCTGAGCTACACCCCAGCCCTTTTTGTTTTTGTTTTAAAACAGGGTCTTCCTAGGTTGCTAAGAGTCTCTGCTAAATTGCTGAGACTGTCCTCAAACTTGTAATCCTATTTCAGTCTCCCAAGTAGTGGGATTACAGGTGTGTGCCACCACGCCCAGCTTCCATTATATACACACACACACACACACACACAGAAAAACAGAGGTAGACTCAGAAAGTTGGGAGTTCTCCTGCTCATGAAAATGAAAATTAACCTTATTTACTGAATGTAAATGAGTTCAAACTTATCCCAAATTGTTCAGCACAGGGAAAATGCCATAAATGCCCAAATGTGAAGGGGTTTTTATTTAAAAAAAAAACCCTAGAAAAGAAGGATTCAAATTCACTTTGTTTTTCAGGTCCTTATGGTCATTATTTATTTTACTTTGAACTAAGTACGGTTTAGAAAGAACATGTTAGCTTAAAACATCTTCAAAGTCCAGATTAGATTGAGAAGCTTATAGCGGTCCCCTGAGAAAATCAGCAGGGGGAAAAAAAAAGGAGGAAATAAAGAATTTATCATAGTTATTTATTAATGCAAATATGACCTCACAATTCCACATTAGATGTCACTGTAAACAAATGTTTTAAAGAGCACTTTAAAAAAATGAAAAAAGGTCATTAAAAGTAAAGAAACAGCTGGACATGGTGGCACACGCTTGTAATCCCAGTACTTGGGAAGCTGAGACAGGAGGATAGCAGGTTTGAGGACAGCCTCAGCAAGTAGTGAGATTCTCATCAACCTAGTGAGACGGTTTTAAAATAAAAATAAAATAGGGCTGAGGGTGTAGCTCGGAGGTAGAATGCCCCTGGGTTCAATCCTTACTGCCACACACATACACACACACAAAAAAAGCAAGGAAAATCTGAAAAATTGTCGCAGCCGAGTTTAAGGAGTAGGATCCTCAAACAGAAAAACAAACAAAAAAGGACTGTAAGTAAAAACGAATGCAATCTGAATATAAATAATGGATCTGGCCAGGCCTGGTGGCTCACACCTGTAATCCTAGTATTTTGGAGGCTGAGACAGGAGGATCATAGGTTCAACCAGCCTCAACAACATAGCAAGACTCTCAGCAACCTAGTGAGATCCTGTTTCAAAACAAAAAACTGGGGGTATAGGTCAGAGGTAGAATGCTCCTGTGTTCAATCCCCAGTACCAAAAAGAAAAAACTATAGATCTCAGTCAAAAGTAATGAACTTAGCCGGGCGTGGTGGCGCACGCTTGTAATCCCAGTACTTTGGGAGGCGGAGACCGGAGGATCTGGGTTCATGGCCAACCTCAGCTCTCTCTCTCTCCCTGTCTCTCTCTCTCTCTCTCTCTCTCCTTAGTGAGGCCCTCCGCAACTTTGTGAGACCCGGTTTCAAAATAAAGTATAAAAAATAGGGCCGGGGGTGTAGCGCGGAGGTAGAATGCCTCTGGGTTCAATCCCCTGTACAAAAAAAAAAAAATTAAAATGTTTTAAATGACAAAAAGTGGCAGATTACGGAAATAATGGATATGTATATATTTGAAGAATGGATCAAGGATTAGTAACCAAAGATCATTATTAATCCAACTGAAAAGAAAATTCAATTTTTAATTTATATATATAGGTGATTTAAAAATATGTATGTATACAAATTGATAAAATAATAGTTTACATAATCAAATTGGCCAAAAGACTTAATTCCCTCAATGATAAAATGTCTCATATGTAGTAGCCCTGTGTTTAGGCATTATACAGTATTATGTTCAAGCATAATTTGTGGAGCATTTGTCACAAAGGAACCAAAATATACTAAGAAGGAAAACTATTATCTTCTCTAAAACTTTGGTTTAGACACAATCAACAAGCAACAACTCTCACTCAACAAATATTTAATGAGCACCTATGTGCTAGCTACCATCTAGGCATTTAGTAGACACAAATAAAAAAGACCCCTGCACTCATGGAGCTTACTTCTAGCAAAGAGAAAAAAAGCAGCAAACAATAAAAGATGAACTCTATTTTATAAAGAAATATGTGCTTATAAAAATATATGTAGTGTTACTAAACACTCTACTATGGCTCCCAAAACAAATATGTCACCCTGTCCAAATTTCTGAAAGTGGGAATATTTTGCTATAACCCAAATTTTAAACTGAGACAATTCCATGAAACCTTTATAAAAATGGCTTTATCTTTAATATACTCTTAAATCATTATGTGACAGACATTGAAAGAGAAAATTGAAGCAGGATACAGAAAATCAGGAGAGCTGTGGTAGGTGGGGAGAGAGGTTGCAATGTTAAATAGGGACATTAGGAGAGCCTCATGAGGTGGTAAGGTCTAATTAAAGATTTGAGAATAGTTAAAGAGTTAGTCATAGGTATTATCTAGGGGAAGGGCATCACATTATCTGGTACTATATTAGGGCTGTGTTCAAGTAATTCCTCTAACAGAAAACATAAAAGTACAATTTCTAGTACCAAACAATATTTGTTAAAGCACTTTGCATTTGGATTGAAATATTTCTACAGATGAACACATTCCTTCATACCTTTTTCATTTCGTTTTCTAAATTTTCCTCCTCTTGACCTTCAGACAGCCGCCTTCTTAAATCAGCTATTTCCCTTTCTGCGGTTTCTCGATACTGTGCCCACTGTGTTCGCTCCTGCTCCAGCCTAAGGTGAAACTGGTGCTCATAGTCACGAACTGTTTCTACAAAACATCACCATGTATTTCATGTCTAAGCATTATGGGGGGAAAAATGTCTGGCACACTAAAAATTTTTAAGTTATATAAACAGTTTATGCCTAATTTCTGGAAAACTATTAACTCACTAAAAAAATAGCTTCATACTCCTACTGCTTATTATGTGTAGAAATAAGGGGCTTATTAAACTATCATGTCTAATCTTCACAAACCTGTGCATGTGTATTGTTCTATAGATGAGAAACCAGAGGAAAGATTACATAGCCTGGCCAACTGTTTCATCACCAGAAAGAAGAAGAGCTCAAACTCAAACTTAAGGCCAACTCCAAAATCTATGTTCTTAGACACTACACTATGGCTCCCAAGACAAATACAACATGTCCAACTACCTGAAAGTGGGGGAAAAAAACTTATTTCTAGAATATTTTACTATAACAAAAAGATTTTAAACAGACAAATTCTATGAAGTGTATATCCTTAATATAATCCTAAAACATGTGACAGACACTGTTGGTTACCCATTAATTTCCACTCCATCTTCTTTACTAAACAAGACCCAATTTTGCTTAGAAAGTCAATGTACCCAATTTGAAAACTATATTTTCATGCTGGGAGTGTAGCTCAGTGTTTGCCTAATATGCATGAGACCCTGGGTTCAATCCCCCACACTGCAAAAAATACAAAAAATAGAAATAAAAACCACATTTTCCATTTTGTAGTTATGGGTGACTAAACATTTAATCAACAAAATATAAGGGGGGAAATGCTAGCAATTTCTAGAAAACTTACTTTTCTGATGCAGACTGGAGGAGAATCAACCATTTTTCAGCCATGATGCAAAGATGAGGATGAAGCTGAAAACCATTGCTAAGGATGAAGGAACAGATGGACTGCAGAAGCTTTGGGACACTGTTATCACAGAACCATTATAACCAGCCCTACATTACCTACAGTTAGTTGCACTTCTTGTTCTATGAGAAAAATGAATTCCTATTCAGGGATACCACTATAGACAGATTTGTTACAAGAGGCCTAGAGTAATCCTTAGTTGATACCTACAGACTCAAAAATAAGACTAGCTGTACCTACCTTCTCACAAAGAACACTAAAGCAAAAACAAAAAAAACAACAAAAAACAAAACTAATGTGATGACGGAGGGGGGACTCATCATATTTCACATTTATAATATTAACTAATTCCAGGAGCCCAAAGATTCAGGGGACAACTTATTTCATTTTATTATCTTCTCAGAAATGTGGAAAGTAATTAAGCATTAATACCAAAAGGAGATGGAGACTAAACTACTACACTTCCTTCAAACCGAAGGTCATAAAGTCTATTCTAGTCCACAGGCCATTCTATCCCATCAACTGTAGTAAAGATTTCACATACAAATTTTTCTTAAAAATCTAAACAATACAGCAACACTAGACTGAAAGAGCAATAATTAGCTACAGCTATTAAGTGTAAATAATCACTTCGCCCTTTGCATAGAAGCTCTCTCCAGTTCAGCACATTCCCTGTGCCCACGCGGCTTTATACAATGATATCACATGCCAGACACCTACAAGAAAATCCACTTTTAAGCCTTGCTTTAAACCTCACAACTAATTATGGTCCTCATTTAGTGCATTATCTCTATAATACTCTCATTGTAACTCTCCATTAATAAACCTGTCCAAGTTAGAAGTGACATAACAACTTACAATTTCAATGACTTCCTATTTATTTATTTATTTATTTATTTAGTCATGGTCCTGAGGATGGAACCCAGGGCTAAAAAAGCACTCAATCACTGAGCTATATCCCCAGCTCTTTCTATTTTATGCTAAGACATCATCTCCCTAAGTTGCCCAGGCTGGCCTTGAAGTTGAAATCCTCCTACCTCAGCCTCCTGGGTAGCAGGGATTTATAGACATGAGCCACCACACCCGGCTGACTCTCTTTTATCTGATAATACATCTCTTAAAGACGATAGTACATAAAGCCACAAATGAACTCAGTATATATTTTCAGACCATCTGAAAATGTCAGTCATCAGAATTTGGTTATCTTAGAAAGTCATAAAATTGATCTTTCTTTGTCTTTACCTTTCATAACAGCCTGAAGTGAAGCAACTTCTTCCCTCCACTGCCTTTTGACTTCATCTATAGCTTCTTGCTTGGTATTTTCAGAGACTGTGGCAATAGCCTTAATATTCTCCATCTCTGCTTGAGCTTCCCACAGCTGTGTCCGAAGGTGTCCCAAATCATCCTGTGCAGCTTGTAACACTGCATTTTGCCTCTTCAGATCCTCTGGAAAAAAGTAAAAAACTTTCCATTAATGAGGGGTTTACTTTATCAACTGACAATCTAATGAAGAAATTAAAATTTTAAGATGTTAACATAGAAAATGACACCATTAGCCAGGCATGGTGGCGCATGCTTGTAATCCCAGTACTTGGGAGGCTGAGACCGGAGGATCTGGGTTCGCGGTCAGCCTCAGCTACTTAGTGAGGCCCTCCACAACTTAGTGAGACCCTGTTTCAAAATAAAGAACAAAAAATAGGGCTGGGGGTGTAGCTCGGAGGTAGAATGCCCCTGGGTACAATCCCCAGTACCACACACACAAAAAAAAGAAAGAAAATGACACCATTTAGTAGAGTTAAGATTTAAGGTATCCTGGATATCACACATCAACTGTTAATAATCTATCTAGTGACACAGTAGTTAAGGTCATAGGTTTTTTGTTTTTTTTTTTGCGGTACTGGGGATTGAACCCAGGGGCATTCTACCTCTGAGCTACACCCCCAGCCCTATTTTTTATTCTTTATTTTGAAACAGGGTCTCACTAAGTTGCGGATGGCTTCACTAAGTAGCTGAGGCTGGCTGCGAACCCGGATCCTCCTGTCTCAGCCTCCCAAGTACTGGGATTACAAGCGTGCGCCACCACGCCCAGCTAAGGTCATAGTTATAGAGCTACAGTTAGGCCCTTCCACCACTGACTAAATGAAACATGATCAAGTTATTTAACCTCTCTGGCCTAAGTGTCCACATCTGTAAAATGGGGATTAAAAATAACTATTCAAGTGGTACATACTTCTAATCCCAGTACTTGGAAAGCTGAGACAGGAGGGTCGCAGGTGCGAGGGCAGCCTCAGCAACATATCAAGGCTTTCAGCTACCTAGTGAGACACTGTTTCAAAACAAAAAAAAAATAAAAAGGGCTGGGGTGTAGCCAGGAGGTAGAATACCCCTGGGCTCAGTCCCCAGTATCACACACAAAAAAGTTCCTCAAGCGGGGCGCAATGGCACAGACCTGTAATCCCAGTACATGGGAAGCTGATATAGGAGGACTACAGGTTTGAGGCCAGCCTCAGCTACAAAGTAAGAACCTGTTCAACATAAAAATAAATAAATAAAAAGGGCTAGAGGCGTAGCTCAGAGGTAGAGTGCCTCTGGGTTCAATCCCCAGTACCACCAAAAAAAACAAAAGCCAGAGTACATGATGTCAGTTTCTAGATCTAAGAATTTCTCAGCTCCCCCTTACCACCTCTTAAATACTACATTGATCTGATATGCCTACTGTATGATTTAAGGCTAGATGGGATATATGTTTGGCCAAATTAATTTTCAAAAAAGATAAACCTTTCATCAACATATAGGTGTATGCCTGTTTTCTTATACTTACCAACAGTCACTATTCTCCACTAAAAACAAAACAAAACAAAACTCTTGTCAAAATAATGGGAAAGCTGAACATGGTAGCACACACCTGTAATCCCAGTACTTGGGAGGCTGAGACAGGAGGATCACAGGTTTGAGGA
>PVJS01036818.1:0-20251 GCA_004027185.1 Glis glis | reverse complement strand
CCCAGAGAGGCCTGGCCTGGAAGGGGCCAGCTGAGCAGGGTGGGCTGGGCGGGAAGTGGAGGATGGGTCTGGGGGGACCATCCTGCGTGTCCCGGGCTGCTGTCCTGGCCTGAGGGCGGGGGGGTGAGAACGTGTGCGTGGCTCTGTGTGTGGCGAGTGTTTCGGAGCGTGAGTGGGTGTGAGCGTGTGTGTTCAGGCCCAGGCGGGTGCGGGCGGCAGAGTGGGTGTCTTTTCTGCCTCTCTTGGGTCCACACACCCTCCCGGTCTTGGGTTCCCAAGAATTGAGCTGTAAGATGAATTCATATTTAATACAGCCTTCGCCGGCAGGATGGGGTGGTACAGATCTGTCGTTTGAAAAAAAGGTTCTGTGCAAGGAAGACTTGGGGGATGGTTTGCTTTTTCTTGATCAATCTGTCCAGCCATCCACCTGCCCGGCACCAGGTACCATGTGATAGCGGCCATACCAAACAGACCCAGCCCACGGCGGCCCGAGCGTAAACAGTGGTTTCACGCTGTGATGGGCTCTGTGAACCTGGGACAACCCTCTGGCCTCTCGGGACCTGTTTTCTCACTGTACGATGGGGTGGTGACTTCAGCTCCCTGGGGTTGGTGAAGATGGGCCATTGTGTGGAAGGTGACCCGCTCTGCTTGAGAAATGCCATCTCTCTGATGACACTGTGGCCTCACGCACCATCCCTCGCCCTCGTGACTCTTCATGAAGACCCCAGATTCCAAAGGCTGTGGGCTCAGCCAGGCCCTGCAGGTGGTCATGGCTATGCAGCCCATGGGGGCGGACAGGCCTGCCCAGCCCTGGCAACTGTGGACTGAGCATGGCACGAGAGGCGTACCCCACACTGCCCTGCCTCTCCATCCTCCTCAGGCTATTTCTGCTCATCCCCCAGGGCTCAGCTCAGATGGTCCTCCCTCCAGGGAGCCCTCCGGGGTTCCTGGGCTGGTGTGGTCCCATCCCCACCTTCCAGTCCCTACTGTGGTCTTTGTAGTCCTCAGGCTCCCTGCACATATGACACCTTCCGCGCAGCAGGACCTCCTGGTCTCCCTCCACCCTCCTCCCGGCCCGTGAGCTCCCAGAAGCAGAGATCACATCAGATCGATCGACGCAGGGCCTGGCACACCGTGGAGCCATTTCTGGAAGGTCTGGGACACATGCTGGTCCTGGGGCTGAGTGGCCATATTCTACCTGGTACTGCTCTCCCTGACGCCCCCAATCGACTCCCTTGGATGTCACATGGCTCCTCTTGGAGCCTCAGTTTCCTCAGCTGTAAACCAGAAGGGCAACTTTCATGGAGGTGGCGGGGGAAGGGCGTAGCCCTGGCCTCAGGCCGGTGGCCATGCGGAGGGGCAGCTGGTGGCAGGAGGAGCTTCAGCCATGACTCGATGGCAACCCCCTCCCTGTTCCCTGCCCAGTCCACAGTCATATACGAAGTGCTTTGGAAGTGAAGCTTCAAGATAATAGCCCACCCCTGCAACCAAATCAACCCCAAATCCCCTCCAGGGTAGAGATTCGGGGGCCCCCTGCCCCACTGTGGCAGCCCTAAACTTGACTGCCAGCTCTATTCTCAAATGGGGAACCAGATAAGCCCAGTGGGCTGTCACTTCCCCCAAGCGCCCATTCCGGGCAGGGGTGGCCCACCCCCAGCTGGATTCAGCACCCCTGAGCGCCCCCTCCTCCACTCTCCCTCGGGACGTGGCTTTCACCAGCATCACTCTGGTCCCATCTGCAGAGCGCCCCACCCCCGGCAGCTAATCCCCACAAAGCCCCGCGCAGGGCCCAGCATGACAAGCAGGCCCCGCAAGGCTGGCAGCTCGGCTGAGCGTGCTCAGAGGGGCCGAGGCGGGATTCGGCGCGCTGTCACTCTCTCCGTCCGCGCCTCTAATTGGATTCCCAACACGCAGAGGTCAGCAGAAACGCTGGAGAGACGGGAATCAAAGGGAAGGGGCGTCCGGGAGATAAAGAGAGGCATTCTTCCCGGGCCACAAAGACTGCAGCATGAGGGGGCGGAGGGGACCCCGTGAGGGGCTGCCCATCTGGAGGGGGAAGGGGAAGAGAGCCAAGGGCTGGCAGAGCTGAGGACCTGTTTCTTCGGGATGGTGCCACCCCATCTCTGCGCCTCTGCTCGCACGCGGTGCCTCAGATCTGGACGCCGTCCTGGCACGGGGTCTGGGCATCCCCAAGGCCTGGCCTCGCACTCCCGCCGCTCTGGGCAGCATTCTTGGATTGTGGGGTCGGGGGAAGATTCAGGTCGGTCGACCGGGGTTCTGATCCTGGCTTGCTCCCATGAAGTTCAGCAAGCCCCTACAGATTCCTGGCCTCAGTTTGCTCCTCTGTGGAACGGGGACAACGCCAACCACCAAATGGGTGGTAGCCAGGATGAAACGGAGGGATGTCGGCAGAGTTCTCGGAGCAGAGGGCCCTCAGCGAGGGCATGCATGTGTGCCCCTTTCCAAAGCTCCTCCGCTGGCCTGTCACGCAGGCACCAGCCTCTGTCCTCAGAAGGCAAAAGTACTTCCTGAACCCACAGCGGGACAGAATGCAGACAAGAGGTGAAGACAGCCTGGTCGGGGCTCCACCCCTCCCGTGTCCACCGCCACGCTGTGCCTTGGGCAGAGCAGGAGCCTGAGGCTTGGGAAGTGCCATGCCCAGGGCACATGGCCAGACAAGAGCGGGACCTGGACAGGGAGCCTGACCCCTGGCAGAGCCCCCACTGCACCCCTTGGCGCCCCTTGTGCTGTCCTGTGCATGACAAGCAGCTTCCCTGTGTACGTGCACAAGAGTGGGGTGGGGGCGGGCCGCGATGGAGCCGCGCTGCGAGGCAGACCCTATTTGCTTTAAGGACGTTGGATCTGCTGACTTTGGTTCATGAAAGAGACAAGAAGAGGACCTCAAAGGGAATTTCTAAGAGACAGAAAATCAATGGCCCTGACATCCTGGCCCCCAGAAAGTCTCACACACACACACACACACACACACACACACACACAGACAGACATTGATGCAGTGTATGCGCACACACTCACAAAACCCAATTTCACAATTTCCAGCATGTGTCCATCTGGCTGGATGTACACACGTATACAGGATACGCACAGTCCAGCCTTTCTCTGTGCAGGGGTGGGGGTGCACACTCATGCAAACACATGCCCATGTGACCCAGTGAGCGTGCTCACACAGCGGTGGCATACACACAAGGACACAGACAGGGACACACACACTTGTTGGGTGCAGCACACACGCTCCTGTCTGTGCACTTTCTGGCTGATTGAGCACACACAGGAGCGCGCTCCTCCCTGCACACAGATGTGCTGGGCAGGTTGGGCAGATAAGAGCACAAATGCAAGGGTAGTCGTGACTTATAGCGGGCTCATGTGACCTGCTCAGGCAAGCATGGTGCACAGCCCACCCCTGAAATGTATGTACATGCCCACAGGTTCAGAGATGTTCTAGTATGCAGATGCTGTATTAGTAGACACACGTGTGTATGCACACAAACGCTCCCAGCGGGCCCACCCACACGCATGCGTAAGAGGGATGCTCCGTGCTGACCCAGCACAGGCGTGCACACCGTCTCCAGGGAGATTCCCACAGACAGACAGCTCTGACGGCAGGGCGTGGGGGAGGGCAGCCCAGGGCCGGGTTGCCTGGGATACGGATGCGGGGCTCCCAAAGCTCCCCAGCCTGCCCAGGCAGCGCAAAAAAGGCCAGCGACCACTCTCAGGTCTTTAAAATGTTGCTAATCAGATGGCGGTGGCTTTGCAGGAGGCAACTGGAAACTTGAGTCTGGTTTCTTAGAAGGAGCCAGTGTAACCCTAACAGGTACCAGGTGAGGCCTGCAAAGCCCCCAGGGAAGAATCTTTTCTTTTTAAGGTTAACATGAGGCCCTGGGACCAGAATGTGCTGGTGACATGGGGACAGAGGCAGCTCTGCATGGCCCCTGCACCTTATCCAGGCCACTCATGCTCCATCAAATGACCTATGTTCAGTAACAGCTGCTTACTCGCTGTGTGGCCCGGGGTAAGTCACTTGCTCTCTCTGCGCCCCAGTTTCCTTCTCTACAAAAGGGGATGGCAACACCCCTAGCATTTAGATAGCCAGTTCCAGGCTACGACGAGCAGAGCTGACAATTACTAACCACAGCCCCCGCCAGGTGCTGCGTCGAAAGCTTTCCTGACCTCATCTCCCTGAGTCCTCACGCCTAGCCCCGTAGCATTTCATTTATGATTGTACCCATCTTACGGATGAGCTCAAGGCTTTGGAAGGTGGGTCACCTGCCCAGGGGTGCATAGCTGGTAAACGCTGGATCCAGCATTTGAACCCAGGAGGCGGGCTTTTACCTACTTTACTAAAGCCTCCTGCTCCAGGTGTCTGGAGTGTGGAGGGTGATTTGAAATCCTTATCCTTAGATGGTCACAGCTGCTCTGGTGGCCTCTTGAGGGGCCATGAGGACCAGGTAGGACAGAATCAGAGGTCGCTAGTGCCTGCCTAAGAGTCATTTATAGATGGTGACACTGAGTTCCTGGGAAGGGAGGCCAGGGTCTCACAGCAAGGGGATGAAGAGCCCAGATTTAGGAGCTCAGTTAGGAGCTCAGGCTCCTAACTGTGAGCTGTTTCCAGGCTGCTCAATAAAAGTACCCCAGCTGGTTAAAACGATGTCATTCCACAAGTACATATTAGGCACCTGCTGTGTACCCATCCATCACCACGTGTCCCACTCTCTAGCAACTCTGCCAGGGCCCCGAGCCGGTGCCTGCCCTGGGAACACTCCTTCCGGGAGTAGGACCCCCGCCCCGTCCTTTCTCCTGTCTTCTGATCTCCCTTAACACCTCCAAGCCTCCTTCAAACTTTCAGAAGTTGGAACTACTGGTCCCATTTAACAACAGGGAAACTGAGGCTCAGGTGAAAGCCCTGCCCAAGTAAGTTTCACAGTGGGAAGTGGTGGAGCAGGGGTCGCTCCCTGTCTCCCCAGCTCTGTGTCTGCACAGAGCCAGGCACACAGCGGGCATCCCCCAGCTCCTGTTGAGAGAAAGGGGCTCCGGGACAGGTCTGATCTAGGACCACGCTGCCAGGATGTGACAGGGGGAGCAGGGGCTGAAATCATATTTATTAATGCTGAAGATGAGCAGGACTGGAAGATGCATTCTGAGGCCTCTAGGTCTAAGAAGAATTTCCCACCTTATGGGAAATCCTGAGTATCAAGAATGTTATGAGCCGGGCGTGGTGGCGCACGCTTGTAATCCCAGTACTTTGGGAGGCGGAGACTGGAGGATCTGGGTTCCCGGCCAGCCTCAGCTCTCTCTCTCTCTCTCTCCCTCTCTCTCTCTCTCTCTACTTAGTGAGGCCCTCCGCAACTTCGTGAGACCCAGTTTCAAAATAAAGTATAAAAAAATAGGGCTGGAGGTTTAGCACGGAGGTAGAACACCCCTGGGTTCAATCCCTGGTACCGCAAAAAAAAAAAAAAAAAATAGAATGTTATGGTTTGAACCTGGAATGTCCCCCCCCCCAAAAAAAGCTCATGCATTGAAATGCATGGTCCCCCATGCAGAGTTTAGAGGTGGGGTATCAGGGCTGGAGAAGGTGGGTCACCGGGGGCGTAGCTTTGAGGACTATATCTGTTCCTGGCCTCTCTCTCTCTTTCTCTTTCTATCTCTCTGCTTCTAGCTCCCATGAGCTGAGAGCAGGGTTTTCCCCCCTGCCACCATGGTTTCTGCCTTGGAGCTGGTTGACCATGGATTGAACCTCCAAAACCATGAGCCAAATAAATCTTTCCTCCTCTAAGCGGTGCTTGTCAGGTAACAACAAAAAAGCTGACTAACGCAAAGAATAAGCATCCTCTGTTCTCCCCTAGAAACACCTGTCCCAACCACAGACACAGGTTGCTGGGCACCCAGGCCATGCCGGTCCCTCAGGAGCTCTCCAGAGCCGTCAGGAAGCACCCCCAGCCTCTCCAAGGGCCCTCATTAACGGGTCACATCAAGGTCGGCAGGGTCCGGGGGTGGGCAGGACTCTGTAACATGTATCTGTTGAGCACTTTCTCTAAGCGATGCACTACCCTAGAACCGGGAAATGCAGCAGGGCATGAAACGGACAGAAACGTCTGCCTTGGTGGAGCCTCCGCACCAGCTGGGGAATCAGGCCACAGAGGAACACACTAGACAATGCACAGTATGTCGGTTGGTGATAGGATGATAGTGAGAAATCAAGCCAGGAAGAGAGACGGGATGCACCCTGCATGAAAATGGGGTGATGGGAAATCTTGAAGAGAATATGACACTAGGCAGAGACTTGAAGAAAGCAAGGGAGCAATACACGTGGACGCCAGCAAGGAGAAACAGCTGGGGAGGGCATTGTGCTGGACCAGGAGGAGGCGGAAGGAGAGAGGCCAGGGGGCGGGCGGAGGGACGAGTGCGAGGGCTTCATGGGACACTTTTAGGACCTTGGCTTTTGCTCTTTGTGATGGTGAGCCTTGAGGGGTGTGTGTGTGGGGGGGTCCTGAGCTGACCAAGTGTTCCGGGGAGCCCTCGGCTGCAGGTGGAGGACGGACTGCAGGGGTATATGGGGGCAGGGCCTGGGGATTGGGGATCGAGGCGTCCAGGTGGGTTGGGGACACTGGACTTCAGAAGAGAGGTCTGGGCTGGAGACGAGGCCAGAGAAGGCCTTTGCCACCATGGGACTGGACAGAGCCACCCACGGAGCAGGACGAAGAGGACGCAGCACTGCCCTTCAAAGTGCAGAGGTGGGGACGTGAGCAGGAACAGGACACAAAGCACCCAGAAGGCCCCAGACAGAGAGTGGCCCCAGAGAAGGCACGGTCACTCTGTCACACGCCTCTGGTGGGCCAGGGATGCGCCTGCTGGATTGGCCACACGCTGCGTCACCAGTGGCTGGATGAGGAGCCCATTTAGTGGAATGGGGGGCAAATGCCTGATGTCAATGGGTTTCGGGAAGATCGGGAGCAGGAGCAAGGGCAGAATTAAACCGCCCATGACCCTTCCCAGCCGTGAGCCTTGGGCACTCGCTGAGCCCTGCTGAGCCTTGATTTCCTCCTCTGAAGAATGGGGGTGACACCCCTAAAGTTACCTCCCAGGGATGTTGAGAATCAAATGAGACAACAGTTGTGGAAAAAAAAAATGACAGCGAGACACTACAAATATCCCAGCGGGGCAGTGCGGGCGGGTTTTGTTCCGGCTCCAGCAGGCATTAGCTGTCCCGCCTGTCCCGTGCCCCGCCTCCTCTTCTGTGACAATTGTACCACCTTCTGTGGATGGAAGGGATCAGCGAGGTGTTGCTCACGGCCTGAGCATGAGACCCGGTGCATAGAGGGCCCTCGCGGGCATGCGCCTGCTTCCTCCCGGCGCCCTAGTCCCGTTTTTTACAATATGAGTTGGATACGGAGGGCTGGGAGTAGGACCCGAGTCTAGCTGGGAGTAGGACCCGAGTCTAGCGCCGGGCCCCTGGGGAAGCCATTTTGTTTAACCTCTTTGGGTTTTCCTAACTGGGGCATGGTTGCCTCGTCCCCCCTTCCTTTGGGGCTGGGTAGGAGAGAGGACGGGAGATGGAGCATGCCGTGTCGGGGTGTCGGGGTGCAGGTGAAATGGGAGCAGTTGCCTTTGCGGCCCTCTCTCTCCTGGGCCTGTTGGACAGACGTTTTACCATGACTCGAAAACCAATCCCTGTGGTTAAAATAGCAACATCATCCAACCTGCTCCATGGAAAAAGACTGGCGAGGCCAGAGAGCAGCGAGGGTGGGAGGCTCACCCTGAGGGTGACCTGGCCCCTGGCCCCTGGCGCAGGCCAGTCCAGGTCATCAGGGGCCTGTTGATGTCCTGCCAAACCCACCCACAGCCGTCTTGGAGGGATGGGCCACACCTTCTCCAGAGTGAGGAACTCTCCCCCAGGCGGGGCGGCCACCTCTTCCTGCCCAGTCTAAGGTCTCCCATGGGGTCTCAGGGGAGCTCTGGGGTCTCCCCCCCCGCCCGGCTGAGCGGGGTGGGGAGCTGCCTGGCTGCACACCTTAGAGCCCTGCAGGGAGCCCAGGCCTAGAAGGCTGGGGCGCTAGGTTCGAATCCCAGCTCTGCCTCCCCCCCAAGGATTCAGTGACCCTGGGGAATGTCCTGTCTCCTCTTGGCTTCAGTTTTCCTGTCTCTGAAATGGTGATAATAATCTTGGTGCCACATCTCTCTCATGTGGGTGTCATTCAGATCAAAGCATCTCACGTGGGGGTGGGGGGACCAAGTGCCTCACAGACAGCCTCAATCCTTCTGGAACTAAGCGGGGATACACTATACACACTGTACATACGTAAGCCATTAGAATTACAAATGGCATTTCTCCCCAAGCTATGGGGGGGGGAGCAAAACAGTTTGGTGTGCTGTGACTTCAGCACTGCAGCGGGCCTTGGTTCCGACTCAGGCTCTAGCTGACAAGGTGAAGGAACCTGGGGGAGCCCCCCCCCCCGCAAAGCCTCAGTGGAGATCAAGTTGGTTTCAGAGGGGTTTTGTGAGTTCCACCAATGAGGAATGAATAATATACTGTCCCCTCCTTCCCAGGGCAGAGTGTGGGATGGGGGAAGGGACTCAGTTCAAACTTCTTATGGGCTGTGTGGCCTTGGCCAACTGCCTTTCCCTCTCTGGGCCTCAGTTCCTCCTGAGAGGTCAGAGTTGGTACCTGGAGGCTTGGGGTGGGAAGACGGGGAAGCAGCAGGGGTGGGGGCTGAAGACAAAGGCCCCCGGGAGGGGGACCCCACAGGGTGGGGTGCAGGCCAGAGCAGGCCAGTGGGACCGGAGCCAGCTGCTGCAGAGCAATGAAAATCTCTTAACCACACAGAATTGTTAACGGCTCCCAAATCCTGTTGTACCACAGGCTTAGAAAGGCTTAAACTGTTAAATGCATAAACTTCCTCAATAAACGGGCCCCTCTCGCCAGATCCCGAGGCCCAGCCGGATGAAAAGCCAGCGGCCGGAGGGAGGGGGACTTCCCCGGCTGTTTATGGTCCCGCTGGAGTGTTCTGGAGGCAGCGTGGACCAAACCTGTCACCCTGGTGCGGTCAGGGTCGGGACAGCCAGTGTGGGCTGAACGAGGACAGCAAGGGGCCTCCAGGGTCGCGTTCTACCCTTCCTAGCTGTGTTACCTGGGCTGGGCCGCTCAACTTTTCTGAACATCAGTCTCCTTTTCTATAAGAGCCTTACTCAACCCGGTAGGGTGATGGAGGGTCAGGGGACTCACTTGTGCGGGAGAAATCAGAAGCAGGAGGCAGGAGAGCGCGGGCCTGCCTCTGCCATCTAAGGGGCGGGTGATGCTGGCCCAGCTTCCTGACCTGACGGGCTCCAGGGAGGCCGGCCCAGGCGAGCCTGTGGCATGTGCTGGGTGGGGACAGGTGGCAATTCTTTTCTCTGGTCAGAGGTCAGCCAGGTGGGGGCCCCGGGGCTTCCCTACGCCTGAGCCTTTCCCTGGGGCCATGCTCCATCCAGACCCCCATCTCTTGATAGGCAAGCATCTTGTCCTTCAAGGCCCAGCCGCGGCCTCCTGTCTCCCGAGAAGCCCCCGGCCGCCCCTGCAGGGTGAGCCCCCTCCCTCCTTGGAAGCCCCCGATCCTAAACATGAGCCCCTGGCTGGTTATCTGTCAAGCGGTTCTCGCTTCCACCATGTCAGGGACTCCCCAGTTCCCGGGGGTGAGCAGGGCACGGTTTACTGTCCCTGCTTCCGGGGTGAGGACCCTGACTCTTCCCATTGCAGCCTGCTGGTCACTCTCCGAAGGTCCCTCAGGACAGGGGCTCCAGGGCCAGATGGACAAGGCATGGGCCTCAAGTGTAAAGAGCACATTCGATCAGCCGGGTGTGGTGGCGCACGCTTGTAATCCCAGTACTTGGGAGGCAGAGACCGGAGGTCCGGGTTCGCGGCCAGCCTCAGCTACTTAGTGAGGCCCTCGGCAACTTAGTGAGACCCTGTTTCAAAATAAAGAATAAAAACTAGGGCTGGGGGTGTAGCGCAGAGGTAGAAGCCCCTGGGTTCCATCCCCGGTACCGCAAAAAGGAAGAGCGTGTTTGGGCATAGTCTTTTCTAGGTTACTGAGTCATCCCAGCAAGTTGGAGAAAGCCAGGTTCAAATTTTGGCTCTGCAACTTAGTGCTGTGTGGCCTTGGGTAATTTGCTGACCTTTTCTGGACTTTAGTCTTCATCATTTGTAAAATAGAACTAGTAAGATCAGTAGAAGATTTCATAAGATAATGGACACATATGTAGCACAATGCTGGGCACACAGGCAGGCCTCTCACCCTCTTGTCCTGGGCCTCGCCAGGCCTCTGCCTCCCTCAGCCTTTGACACCACAGGAACCAAAGCCCCGGAAGCCCTTTTTACCCTCTTTCCTGTGCCAAGAACACCTCTCCTCTGCTCCCCATTGTCTGGAGATCAATGGGGGAAAAAAAATCAATATCATTTCCAACCACCTTCTTGCTGAACTAATTTCCCTTCCTGCCCTAGGTTCCTCCCACTCTCCAAAGCCCCGGGCAAGGGCTCCTCCTTCAGGAAGCCTCCCCAGCTTTCTCCCCTGCCCATCTGCTCCTGGCACCTTCACTGTCCATGGACCTGTTTGTCAACATCTCAAGACTGTGTCCTTGAGGGCAGGGGCTGCGACGGATCTTTCCAAGAACCCCAATGCCTGGCCCAGTTCCTAGCACAGAGAAAGCCCTCGGCATGTGTTAACTCCTGTTCTTCTACGAAGACATCTCTGACCCCTCCAGGAAGAAAAAAAAAAAGTCAAGTCAGAAGCTGGCATGCGGTGACTGTTGGAAAGGTGGACCAGTGGATGGATGACGAAGGGGAAGAGGGGGAGGGTGTGGAGTCTTTCCAACTTTTAAGAGCAAAGACCTGAACAGCTGAGTGTGTTGGCTGGGTTCCCCCTCCAGCCCCCTTCCCCAAAGGCTGGCCTGTGTGGGCTCAGCCCTCGCCGGAGCCTGGGGGTCTGGTGGGGTTGTCCACCCACTCCCCGGCTTGATGTCTTCACCCTGCACTTGAAGGGAAGTGGCAGAACTTTCTGGAGTGGGGGTGGGGCCGATACCTCCCCTCAGGCCCTTTCCCAGCCTGCGGCCCACCAGCTGAGGCCTCCCGCCTCCTCACCCCTGGTCTGACCGCGCCCCACCTCCCCACACACTCCCCAGACACATCTGGGCCACTGGTCCAGCCTCCCAGGGAAGGGCTGGGGCTGAAAGCAGGGTGGGAAGGAGGCCACTCTGAGGGTGGCCCAGGATCCCTCTCTGAGAGGACCCCTGGCCCTGGCCCCTTTCCTCCCTTGGGTGGGGAAGCACAGGATTCTGGGAGTAAAACAGAAAGCAAAGCCACAGGCGTAGTACGCCATGCTGGCGAGCATGCAGGGAAACAGGCAGCTCAGAGGCCGCTGCCAGCAGGGTGACTCGACCCAGCCTTTCTGCAGGGCGACGTGGCAACGTGTGTCAGAAGCTCTGAAACAAGTACGTGCCCTTTGACCTCACAATTCCATGCTTGGAAATTTATCCTAAGCAAATACAGGCAGCAGGGCAGAAAAACAGAGGAACCATGACGTTCACCCCAGCATTTATAAGATGGTGAAATATTGCAAGTAATTCGCATGCCCATTTATAGAGGCTTGGTAAATAAATTATGGTTCATTTATACTGTGGAATTCTAAGAGCCTCCCAAAATGCTATTGCAGCTCTAACACGATGTGGAAAGATGTCCATGAAATATTAAGTAAAAAATCCTCTGGGACTGGGGAGGCGGCCCAGTGGTGGAGCGCTTGCCTAGCGTGCTCGAGGCCCTGGGTTCTAGCCCCAGCACTGCAAAAAGCAAGCAAACAAAAACTCATGTACTTTTAGCAGGAGTTCATTTTTTTCTTCATTTTAAAATTATTTATTTATTTATTTGTGTGTGTGTGTGTGTGTGTGTGTGTGTGTGTGGCACTGGGGATAGAACCCAGGGGCATTCTACTGCCAAGCTACACCCCCAGTCCTTTTTATTTTTTTATTTTGAAACAACTCACTAAGTTTCTGAGAGTCTCGCTAAGTTGCTGAGACTGGTCTTAAACCTGAGATCCTCCTGTCTCAGCCTCCCAAGTACTGAAATTACAGGTATACACAACCACACTGGCTATTTTTAAATTTGAAACAGGGTCTTGCTAAGTTACTGCGTGCTGGCCTCAAAATTGTGACACTCCTGTCCCAGCTCCCCAGGTACTGGGATCCCAGGCATGTGCTACTGCGCCTGGCTCATTTTTTTTCCCTTTAAAAAATTTGCTCCGTGTAAATACACATAAATACACCTGAAAGGCTCCACCCAGTTTGTCAACTGGTTATCGCTGGGTGATGGGATTATGGCTGATTTTAATTTTCTCCTTTTTGCTTATCAGCAATTTCTAAAGATTCTACAAATAGCCCATATTGCTTTTGTGATAGAGAAAAGTTATTTTTTCCTCAAAATAAAAAGATCATCAAGGGGAAAGAACACATAAACACAAACCCCAAGACAGTGCTCATAAAGTCCTTGCTCCTATTTTTCTAACATTCTCTCGGTATTTGACTCTGCTCCACAGCCCTTCAGTACGTCCCGTTTTGCAGATGGGAAAACAGAGGTTGGGAGAAGGTCGGCTGCTCGCCCAAGGTCACACGGCTAGGGAGCTGGTGCTGGGGTTTGAAGACTGGTCTCTGAAGCCAGGGCTGGGGGAGAGGCCAGGGCGTGGAGAGAGGGGAGGCTGCAGGAGCAGCCCGCAGCTGCAAACTGGGAAGTCCTGGCTGGAGCCCACGAGTCAACATGTGCGTGCAACCTCCCCAGCTGGCTCGCAGCCCCTCTCCCCATCCAAGCTAAATATGAAAAATCCCACAGTATCGCGGCCGCGGCGCTCACTGCGGAACTGCCCCCAGAGCCTCTGCACATGCACTGGGGTACTGGGAGAGAGGAGGGAGGGCCCCCAAAGGCGGCTAGGCTGCAGGCTCCCACCGAGCAGGGGGAGGTAGGGGCTGAGGAGGGAAGGCCAAGGGAAATACGGATACAGAGACAGACAGCTTGGAGAAACTGAGGCAGGGGTACTTTATAATCATACCAATAACAATATGGAAAGAGTCAAAGGTATAGACTGGTGGCCTTGGGTGGGAACCGCAGGGAAGGGATTCCAGGGACCCCTCCTTGCCACCCTAGTACACCTGCGAGTGGGAACCCCAAGGGAACTGTGATCCTGAGGAGGCTGGGGACGAGGGGAGGGGAAGGTGACACAGGTCCTCTGAGGAAGTCCCAGGAGTCCTTGTCTGCAGATGTATGGCCAGCATAGGCTCAGATTAGGCACTTGATAAATGTAAAATGGATGGATGGATGGATGGATGGATGGATGGATGGATGGATGGATGGGAAAGCTGTGCTGCAGCCCCAACAGCTGGAAGAGCACCCCCTATCCATCAAAGTGCCCTGTACCGCACACCTCAGGGCCTTGACTCAGTTCCCCCAACCTACCATCCCCTCCTTTACCCAACCAGATCCTACTCACTCTTCAAAGCCTAATCCAAATGCCACCTCTTCCTTGAAGCCGTCCGAGAACCCCAGCCAAAAAGGGATGCCTCCTTCCTTGCGTCCTCCAAGTGCTCTGATGGGCCACATTTCTGGCAGGACCATGCACAGCCTTGCCCTTGTGTGTCTGAGTCCCCGGTTCACCCAGGAGCCACTGGAGGCCAAACACTGAATCCCTGTTTTCTCAGGGTCCTCTGCCGGGGACGCTCTTCCTGGGTCCTCCCGGGGCTACCTCTTCCAAGAGCCTTTTTTCTTGAAGCAGGTCCCCTTGTGGGTCTCTACTGTCACACAGGATCCCCCCTTCATTCAGAACACTCTATTTATTTGTTAACTATTTATTTGTTCATTAACTTTTCTCCCACATCTTCCCTCATCCACCCACCCAGACTAAAAACTCCAGGAATGTAGCAAGCACGTCTATCCTGTTCGTTTCTGTATGCCCCAGCACACGCCTGGTATGCGCTGGCTCGTAGTAGGTACTCAACACACATTTCTTAGAGGGCTAAATGGTACACAGTGGGTACTCAATACATGCTTGTTGAATGGTCTTTCCACTCTGCCTTGCACACAGTAGGTACTGGAGAAAGAGGGTCAGATTGAATCAGTTTAGTTCTTAGCTCTGTAAACCACCTGCTGCCTGTGGTAGCCATCACTGCCTGCCCCCCATCCCTGATGGCGGCCACTCCCCATTCAGGCACCCCAAATCCTCACCCGCCAAGAAGACCGTCTACTATCTATTCTCTAATTTATATTAACAAAGTAATGAGATTTTCCTATTGAATTATGTTTGGATATTAAATGCATCTTTTCAGAGCGCACTGTCGGGAGATTGTGCTAATGTCCTCTCCCTCCAGGGCGCATGTTCCTTGGGGTGGGGCCAGGCTGGGCTCCTGGCCATCCCTTGGCCTTGCGTCCCAGCTCGGTCTGGTCAAGATGCATCATCTCACTGTGCTGTAACTGTCCTGTTACAGAATCACCAAGACTCCTTGTTTAAAATGCTGATTTTTGGCCCCGGTCTTGCTGGACCGGGAAAGAGGGTTGAGCCAGACCCAGAAGCCTGCCTTCCCACCATCTTGCTAGCTGATTCTGACCCACAGTGAAGGAGGAGAATCCCTGAGCCAGGAGCTGAGGAAGCACCAGGCAGCGCTCAGTCCTCCAGACTCCCGGAGGCCGCCCGTGCCCACGGGACTTAGGCTGGAGCAGCCCCACATCCAGGAGGCTGCCTGCAGGTCACAGCAGCAGCTGGGGGACTTCTGGGCTCTCTCAGCTGGTTAGTCATGCCCTGCATCTCCACACACACCTAGCAGTTGGCTGGGCTGGGTAAGGCTGGGTCTGGGGTGGGCTATTCAATCTGGGGGGAGAAAGGAGTGGACAGGAGCCAGGGATGGGCAAGCCCTGCCCATTTCACCCCTCAACCTTACTTCTTACCAGGACAGGCTTTGACCCCGAGAACCTGCCACCTCTAAGACAGCCTTAGGACCCTACCTCCGGGCCTTCGCAGCCTGGGCGATTCCCTCCCCTGGGGTGTGGGCTGCATTCGGTGAAATGCTTCGAATGAAGAGCACATGGCAGAAATGATGAATGGGATGTCATTTCTGAGACCAGGTTATAGAAAGATGGTGGCTTCTGTCTTGGGTGTCCTGTCATTGCACATGTGAGAGACCCGGGAGGGAGCTAGAAGCAGACCTCTCCCCAGTCGGGCATGCAGATGAAACTGCAGCCCCACTTGATAGTTGACTGCAGCCTCACGAGAGATTCTGAGCCAGAGGCACCGTCCAGGCCGCACCTGGATTCCTGGCTAATAAAAACTATGAGACGATAAACATTTGTTGTTTTCAACTAAGTCTTAGGATAATTTGTTAAGCAGCAATAGAGAATGAGCACCTCTCTCATGTGAGCACCTCCGCAACAGATCTTTCTACATCCCTCCTCAAGCCTTGGTCATGGCGGTCCCAAACCAGCGCCCCTCATGAGCCAAGCTGATTCAAGTCCCCAGGACTTTTTCATGCAGATCCGTCCTCCAAAAGTCCTGGGCCACCTACCCAACATGCCCCTCTCCCAAGACTCGGCTCCAACGTCACCTCCACTGTGAGGACTTCTGACGTTCTCTATGTCCACCTCAGTCCTAACATCTCGCCACCTTTGTTCTCTTAGAGGTCTGTGTCCCCCAGGAACCGTGAGCTCCAGGGAGCAGGGCCCTGGTCAGATTCTTCTCTGCATTACTGGATCCTCAGAACAAGGTCTGACACACAGAAGGTTTGGTGAAAGTTTGATGAATGAATAAACAATCAACAATGAGCAACTTGTTTCTGGTTTGCACATTCTGCATCCCCAGCCCTGTCTCACCACTGTCATCTTCCAAGGCGCGTTCTTTCCAAGGATATAAAACCAAATTTGTGAGCTTGGGGTGTAGCTCAGTGGTAGAGCACTTGCCTACCACGCGTAAGGCCCTGAGTTCAATTCCCAGCCTTAAAATAAATAAATAAATAATCAACAAATAATAAAACCAAAATTGTTGCCTTCCCCAAGAAACCAGTCCTTTCTCCCAACTTCCCCATTTCTTTTCCAGAATCTCCTTGCAGGCTGGAATTCCCTGCTACCTTTGAGTCCTCCCTCTCCTCCCTTTCTGACTTGTCTTCATATCCAGTGCGTTTCATTAGCAAAGCATCTCTTGGCCACACCCCTCCTCTCCCCCAGTATTCCGATGTCCCAGTCACATCTCTGGAGGCTGCTGCCATTGCCTCCCTACAGGCCCCTGCCTCCTGCCTCTGACACCTGCATTCACTCTTCCAGGGATGCCACCTGACTTGTTTCAGGGCTGGAGGGAGGAGCCACAGAGACGTGGAGATGACAGCATTTTAGCAGGTGAGGATCGCCGCAACCATCCCCAGGCTACGCGTTCACTGACTCTCCAGGTCCCCTGGAATATGGTTCAAACTCTTAGCCTGGCATTTGGGGCACCCCAGGATCTGGCCTCAACCTCAGATTTCAATGGGGAATGCAAGAGGAAGTAGACTTCACGTCCCCACCATATAACTACCCCCCTCGCTGCTTGCACTGCTGAGCACCTGCTTGGGCTGGGCTTTGTATACATCGGCTCATTTAGTCAACATCTATTAAGCACTTCTCGTGTGCCAGAAACCATTATGAGCACTTTAAATGTCTTAAGTTCTCGACTCATTACACCACCCTATGAGGGAGGATTTTGCACTTGGCCAAGGTCACACCGCTACTGACTTGCAGGGTTGCATGGAGAAGCCACGCCTTCCCACCTTCACAGCCTTCTTATGCCACGGAGAGCCTCTTACAAACTTCTTACGCTTGCAAGCCACCTTCAGGATGCTTTGCGATATTCAATTACCACCCGTACTCCTGTTTCCTTAATCTTTTTCCTTAAATTAACGAGGTGGTTAAGAGGGTGGGCTTTGGAACCACACTTCCTGGGTGAGAATCCCAGACCCCCCACTTCTCTGG
Organism: Glis glis; assembly: GCA_004027185.1. NCBI lineage: Eukaryota > Metazoa > Chordata > Mammalia > Rodentia > Gliridae > Glis > Glis glis. The sequence continues at coordinate 3,237 of PVJS01036818.1, read as the reverse complement.
AAGACCTCTCTGAGCCTCAGTTTTGTCACATAAAACAACGCTTTCCCTCATGGGTTCTTGTGAGGACTGACTCACACCATGTATGTGCTCAGCACACAGTGAAGGTGATCGTCCTGAGGCCTGGCTCACGTTTTGAGTGCTCTTCCCCACCTTGGGAATTGGAAGTGACCACGTGGCTTGCTTTGGCCACTGGAATGAGCAGAGAAGTGAGGTGTGGGCCATTCCAGGTGGAAGCGTTAGAGCCAGGGTACAATCTGTCACAGTCTCTCCTTCCTCCTCTCCTAAGGATGGCCACATTCCAAACAGTGCCTCCTCCACCCACTTGGCTCCCAGAGGAAGACGTCTCAAGCTGAACCACGATGGGCACATAGCACTGGGTAAGAAATAAAGTTGTACTGTTTTGTCACTTCAGCTCAGCCTGGCCTATACTGACTGATGGAGTAAAAGCTCAATAAATGTTAACTCATTACCATCTAAAGGTTATTTATTATGACATTCATTTTCTTCAACAGAAAATTATATCCCTTTTGTAAGTAAAGAGAAAAATATCACTGTTTTCTATCATAACTAATTATATACTCATTAAAGCAAAAAGCCTTTGTCCTCATACCAACCCAGATCATTGGGGATACTTCCCGTCCTGTGCGCATGGCCCATCATGCAGGGAATGGTCTTCTAGGGCTTCCGTCTAGGAAGCTGAAGGTCGATGCAGGTTCGGGAACCCTGCCATAGAGATCCCCGGCGGCCAGGCCCAAGCTGCAGCCAATACCACCTCTATGCCCTCACAGGGGCACCTGCCCGCGGCGGCCCTTACCTCGGCAGACGGTGCCATTCTCCACGGCCTCGAAGCCCGCTTTGCACATGCAGCGCCCGATGGGCACCAGCCACTCGCCGTCGCCATTACAGTACAGCTTGATGGGCACGTCCACCTCCTCGGCATTGGCGATGCAGCTGCCCCGGGCGGCCACCAGCGATGTGCTCTCCGCCCCAGACAGCGTCTCCTGGAAGATGGCCCCATTCTGGATGACGCGGGGGCACTTGCGGTAGAAGACGCGCACGGCGATGAGGGACATGCAGCCGCCGTAGTCCTGGAAGGCCAGGTAGAAGCCATTGCGGGACACGGGTCCAAAGCTCCGCACCTCGGTGTTGATCTTCATGACGCGGCCGCCCAGGTCCACCTGGGAGAAGCTCTCATCAGCCGCGATGGTGTCTACCTTCACCCATGGGTTCTCCATCCAGTTGGGGAAGGTCTTGGTGGCCGAGTCGAAGTCGGCCTCGTAGTAGTAGAGGTTGAAGGTCTCCTTGCAGGAGCCGGGTACGCTGGGGATGCTACTGCAGTCACGCACGGAGAACTTCATCTCCACGTGGATGCGGTGGGCGCCACGGCGCCGGATGAATTTGGTCCGGAGCCAGTTGTTCTGGCTTGACTCAAAGACGTTGCACACCTGGTATGTGCGGATCGTATTCATGTTCTCGTCGTAGCCGCTCACCTCTTCCCACTGTGGGTGAAATGCCGGTCAGCTGGGGGAGGCGAGGGTTCGGCCCCAGTAACACCCGAAACAGGGAGATACACACCCTGCCTGTCCGGTTGGACAGTGGAGACATCAGAGAATTCCCAATCTGATGGGGGAGTCGTGGCTTTGATCCTGAGGAATTCCCCAATCTATAGGAGTGACACACCCATCTGATAGAATGGCACGTACCTGCTCTGGGTATTCCCCTAGTGGACGTGGGAGACGTGGCCCTTACTGTCAGGGTCTCACTAATCTGATAAAGAAGATACAGGCCAGGTGTGGTAGCGCACACCTGTAATCCCAGTACTTGGGAGGCTGAGACAGGAGGATCACAGTCTTGAGACCAGCTTCAGCAAGGTAGCGAGACTCTCGGCAACCTAACCTTTGAGACCCTGTTTCAAAACAAAAAATAAAAATATAAAAAAAGTGCTGGGGGTGTAGCTCAAAGGTAGAATGCACCTGGGTTCAACCCATAGTACCACCCCCCCACACACACACAAAAAGACATGGACCCTGATCTCAGGAAGTTCCCACCTGGAAGGAAAAATTGGAAGGGCCCTGTTCTTAGGAGTTCCTTCTGATGGAAGAAGATGGCTTTGTGTTCAGTGGGCTACCAGTCTGATGGCGGAGACAGAACTTCCTCTGGGAGCCCCCTCCTTGCCCCTGGGGCTTCCCAGTCTGATGGAAGAAGACAGGCCTTACCCCATAGACCTCCTGGATGACAGGGAAGTCAGGGTCCTTCCCCACCCTCCTCCCTGGAGAGCAGCTCTGCTCCTGGGCTTTCAGTTACTAAGACCTCAGAGAGCCATTGCTGTCTGGTACCTGAAGAAAGCCCATCCGCCCTCCCTCCCTGGGAAAGTGCTCCTCACCTCCCTGGGTCCCATCCTGGGCTATCACAAACCTGTGTTGCGGAGCCTTAACGCTGCATGGCACTGGGACAGGTGATGGGCAGTTGAGAGGACATGGGGCCTGGGTTATCTCTGCACAGACCCCTATGGCTGAGCCTTTGTTTGACTCTGTGCCCTCCTAGAGCATCCTTTCTTGGTTTTTTTTTTTTTTTCCAGTGCTGGGAATTGAACCCAGGGTCTCAAGCACGCCAGGCAAGCGTTCTACCACTGAGTTAGACCCTCAAGTACCCTCTCTCTCTCTTTCTCTCTTTCTTTTTTTTTTTTTTTTTGCGGTTCCAGGGATTGAACCCAGGGGTGTTCTACCTCCGAGCTACACCCCCGGCCCTATTTTTTATACTTTATTTTTGAAACCGGGTCTCACGAAGTTGCGGAGGGCCTCACTAACTAGCTGAGGCTGGCCGTGAACCTGGATCCTCCGGTCTCAGCCTCCCAAGTACTAGGATTACAAGCGTGCGCCACCACGCCCGGCTTGCTTCTTTCTTTCTTTCTCTCTCTCTCTCTCTCTCTCTCTCTCTCTCTCTTTCTTTCTTTCTTTCTCTCTCTCTTTCTTTGTCTCTTTCTTTCTTTTTTCTTTCGTTCTTTCTCTCTCTCTCTCTTTCTTTGTACTCTTTCTTTCTCCCTCCTTCCCTCCCTCCCTCCCTTCCTTCCTTCCTTCCTCCCTCCCTCCCTCCCTCCCTCCCTCCCTTCCTTCCTTCCTTCCTTCCTTCTGTGGTGCTGGAGCTTGACCCCAGGACATTCTACCTCCAAGCTACATCCCCAGCCCTATTTTATTTTTTATTTGGAAACAGGGTCTTGCTAAGTTGCTGAGGGCCTCA
>PVJS01036817.1:0-20252 GCA_004027185.1 Glis glis | reverse complement strand
CCTCTGTCCCCACTCAGAGAGGGGTTGTATGTGTGAGGCGCAGAAGCCGGGACATCATCAGCACCAGCTTGCTCAGTCTGTGCGTGTGACCAGCATCCCAAGGAGCGACTGTCCTGGCGCTTGTGCAAGAAGTAGCTTTTTACAGATAACACTCGCTGGCCTGCTTCCCAGTGCGCGGGAGAGAAGCCAGCGACCTTCCAAAGAATGTGTGTCTGGACTTTCCCGCCCAGGCTTGCTCTCAGGGTTCCCTTAATTTGTGGGAACAAATTTGTGGCTAGGTTTGTGGGAACAGGAAGGAGGCTCTCAGGAACATGGTGTTATACCGTCCCCCTTTTCTCTGGTTCTCTAGTGACGTCACAGAGGGCCCACACCCCTCCACGGCCGTGCCTCCCACAGGCGGCTCTGGCTCTGTGGCCTGCCACCTCTCCCACTCGTCAGGCTCCCTGAGCATGTTGGACTAACGGGCGTGGGTCACCCACTTCTCTGCACATGGCCTTTGCACGAACCTTCTGTTCCCAGTCACTTTGTGGAAAGCAGATAAAAAGCAGTTATTCCTATTTGTTTCCCAAGGAAATTTTAGGACACAGAAACTTCCAGAAGGGCCCTGGTGGTGGGGACTTTTCTGGGCTCTCCAGGTGTCACTCCAGGCAGAGTGGAGACCCTGGGTTGGGGATTGGTCCCCAGGCAGAGTGTTGTGCCCTCCTTCTGAGGCGTCCAGCAGCCCAGCACCCCACCTCCCCGCATTTGTTGCCCACAGGCCCAGCCTGTCTGGCTGCTTGTCGCAGCGGCTTGCATCCCCCCACCCGCCCCCGGCAAGTCGGCTCGGTCCAGGGGCTCTACCTGTGCCTGCCCTCACCCACGGGCCACAGAGGCCCTCGTGAAGGCTGTTGGCGTCAGACCAGTGTCCTGATGTGGTGACCACCCCATCCTCAGGGACATTTTCTCCCAGGTCCCATTACCAGAAAAAGCAGCCCCTCTGAAGTCCCAGAGCCTGCCCTCTGACCTGGCTCTCACCATTTGCTTGTCCAGTGACCACAGAGCGCCTCCAGGCCGCCGGCTTCCGCCTTCACTAGCGGCCCACCTGGCTCGCGCGCAGACTCCTCTCTCCCCCGACCTGTGAGCAGCACAGTTCTCCACCCCCTTCCCCACCCTCCCCTACTCTGCTGCCTCCTGTGGGTCCCCCCTGGCCTAGAGGCTCACATCTGTGCAGAGACCAGAGACATGCTGCGGCCAGCCCAGCCCCAGCCTAGCGCGCCTAGGACGCCGGCAACTGCAAGGTGGTGTGTGCTCCCTCCCTCCTTCCCTTCCTTCCTTTCCTTTTCTTTTGGTACTAGGGATTGAATCCAGGGGCATTCTACCTCTGAGCTACACCCCCAGCCCTATTTTGGTTTTTATTTTGAAACAGGGTCTCGCAAAGTTGTTGAGGCTGGCCTCAAACCTGTGATCCTCCTGTCTCAGCCTTCCGAGCACTGGGACGACAGGCTTCTGTGGTCAGCTTGCTTTCCCATTCTTGACCACATACCCTCCTCTTGTTGCCCACACCTCGGCCGCACCTCACTCTCAGATGACCTTGCCTCCTGCTCACAGCTGGGGTGAGTGGACTGGCTCCCTGCCACACCATAGCCTAATACCCCCACCTGCCCCGGACTCCAAATAACTCCTCACTTCCGCCTCAGGAACTATGACCCCCATGGGAGCTTCCCATCGCCAAGGTTAAACTTGCTTCTCCTTTTAATAAAATTAGCCACTTCTCTCCTAGGTGTCATCCCATCCTCCTCCACAGCCAGACTTCCTCTCCTCCCATGTCCCCAACCAGCCCGTCCCAAAGTGCTGCCCCCTCTGTGTTCTCCCAGGTCAGTACCTCCTGTCTCAGCACCCCTGTCTTCCCAGGCTCCATGCAGGTGTGGAGGCCCGGGCTGTCCTCACCCACTCTCTTGGCTTTGATTCAAATCCTGCCTCCCTGGCCCCAACACATACTGGAGAAGCGTGACTGCACCTGCACATGGGCTCGGGGCTCAGTCTGGGGCCAGCCTTCCAGAACCACTGAGCAGACCGGCCTCGCTTCCCCTCTGCAGAGCAGACTACCCGAGGAGAGACCATTTACAGCAGCTTAGCAGGAAACCTCACAGAACTGGTGGGGACATAGGATCTAGTAACAGTGTGACTATTTCAGAACACGACCAAAGCCATCTCTACCCTGTCTTCTGTCCCCAGGTTGGCAGCTCTCCAGCTATTTCTGCGAGCACTTATAAGCTTAATGCCTTGGGAGGACAGGAGTGGCAGAGGTGCAGGAAGAAGGGTGGCTCTTGTGGCAGACCTACTTCCCCATCCCGGCCACTCACACACCTGCCCCTTCCTACCAACCCTGTGCTTTTATTTATTTATTTTTTTGTGGGGTACTGGGAATGGAACCCAGGGGCATTCCACCTCCAAGTTACACCCCCAGCCCTATTTCATCCTTTTATTTTGAAACAGGGCCTCACTAAGCTGCTGAGGCTGAACTTTGCCGCTCTTTCTGAGAATTCAGATTTGCTCATCCCTCAGCCTCTGTCACAAGCAAACACAAGCAACGCCACATGCTCAGGATGGCGGGTGGGAGTAGCAAGCAGGAGATGCTGTCACCACCCCCTGCATGCCAGGGCCATGCTTGCCGTTACCCACGGGTGACCAGAGTGCCCCCTCCCAGGGGTGGCAGTTCATCAGCACCATTCCTAGTGCCATTATCTTTTTGGTGGCAGGGCACTTGACAGGGTGCATGTGGGTGACAGAAAACTGGTATTAAGAATCAAGTCATTCACAGGTTCCGGGCAATGCTGCAGCTGGCTGCCACTGGCTGTCAGAAAGGAGAGACAAGCTGAGCCTGTGACTAAGACGCCTGAGCACTTAGCAGGTGGCCCCATCACAGCACCTCCCAGGCCAGAGCCTGGGTGAACATTTCAATGGACAGGAAGTCAGTGCTTCTCTGGCCTGGCCTGTGCCACCCGCCCCACCCTCCTCATCAGCGGCGGATGCAGTTCCTTCTGAGCTGTAACTGGTGACAGGACCAGCCGCACAGATTCCTGACCCCAAATGGGGCTAAGGGCCAGCAAACAGGCTTGAAGCCCAGGCGGCCTGCTCGGCGGCGAGCTGGCCAAATCCAGGGTCCTGATCCCTACGCCAGTCCTAGTGCTTTTCAAGTAGGTTTTGCAACAGGAAATGAGAGAAAAGGGACCCATGCCAGTTCTGCATATGCTATTGTATCCAGTATGTTGAGGGAAACACCAAGTAATCAGAAACCATTAATAACTTGGGTTGCGAAAGCCCTCAAACATCATTTTGTTCGTGTGTGTGTATGTGTGTGTGTGTGTGTGTGTGTGTTACTGGGGATTGAACTCGGGGGCATTCTACCTCTGAGCTGCACCCATCCCTATTTTTTTTCTTTTGGTGCTGGGGGTTGAACCCAGGGACATACTACCTCCAAGCTACACCTCTGGCATTATTTTATTTTTTATTTTGAAACAGGGTCTCACTAAGTTGAGTACTGCCTCACTAAGTTGCCGAGGCTGGCCATGAACCTGTGATCTTTCTGTCTCAGCCTCCCAACTACTGGGATTACAAACCTGAGCCACCACACCTGGCTCACCCCAGCCCTATTTGTTTTTTATTTTGAAACAGGGTCTCACTAAGTTGCAGAGGGCCTCACTAAGTAGCTGAGGCTGGCCATGAACCTGCAATCCTCCCGTCTCAACCCCCCAAGTGCTGGATTACTAGCATGCACCACCACACCAAGCATTTTGTTCCTTTTTTTTTTTGTATCACTGGGGATTGAACTTGGGGGCATTCTACCTCCGAGTTACACCCCCAGCCCTATTTTATTTTTAAATTTTGAAACAGGGTCTCACTAAGTTGTGGAGGGCCAAAGTTGCGGAGGCTGGCTGCAAACCTGCAATCCTCCTGTCTCAGTCTCCCAAGTACTGGGATTACAAGTATGTGCCACCATGCCCAGCTCATTTTGAGGGCAAAGATTTATAGAGTTCTAGGGCTGGGAAACTATGTAGTCTGAAAACAGCCTCCCTTGGGGAGAAAAATGAGTGTCTTCCCCCTTCTCCCTGCTGATGGCGGGCACAGGCCAGAGGCCGCCAGGGCACTGAGACCTCCACTCACAGCTACGGAAGAGCTTTAGAAACATCTGGTTCACACCAGTGCTTTGCTTTGAGCTGTTCTTCAGATAACAGTGAACACCGGCCAGATTGTTTTAATTTCCGAATTTATTAAAATGATTAACCTCAATACTGCAAGTGCATGTACAAAATATTTGTAAAAAATGTTTTTTTTTTAATGAAACGTTAAAGAACTTACCTCAAATGCTGAAAAAGTCCTTTTTCATTCTTTCAGTACAAGGAATACATTGTATCTCAAAAGTATTACAACTCAGCAAAACAATTTAAAACAGTAATTTGAAAAATGATTGAAAATTGAATACTTTACATAGATTTCTATGATCACTTCCTAATTCTTACAATGCCAAAAAAAACACATCACCAATCATTGCATAAGCTCGAGCTGAAAGGTTTATTGAATGTAACCTCTTCCAGACTAGTTGTGTGTGTGGCGCCGCCACTCCACGCCGTGAGGTTTCTACAGCAGATGAGAACAGTCCCGAGGCCCCCACCTTTAGAAACGGAAATGAGGTTCCCCTAGAAGGCGTCAGCAGCGACTGCTGCGTGCTTGTGCATACGACTCCTGAGAGGCAGCGACCCCCCAGACGTCACTGCTCTGAGACCCATGGGAAGGTCGGCCTCAAAAGACGAGGCCACAATAAAATTAAAACAAACATCATAAATAAGTTACTAGAACTAAGCGTAAAAGTGGACAAACGTGGGAAATGTGTTATTTTGTTACTTCTCTCCTTAAGACTGAAATTCCTGAAATGGCTATTGTTGGTATTCAAAGACACTGTTAGGCTTTCTGAGCCCGCACTCCAGAGCCACCTCCCTCTTCCCCAGGTGAGCACTGGACTGTCTGTAAAGTGCTCTGGTGCCTGGGGACAGGAGCTCCTGAGACCCAGCGGGGCTGCCCCACTTGGTGAGCCTGTGGGGAGGGCCCGCCTCCTGCTTCCAGATTAATACCTGAGGATCAGCCTGCACGGAACGAACGAGGATGAGACTACACTGAACTACAGAAGCAACTCCTCGGAGAACGCGAGGGGCAGAGACACCTGACCTCACAGACTGGGACGAATCCTACTAGTTTCTATTTGGAACCTACTGGCACTGGTTTTAAGGAACTTAATTTCAATCGTGTCCCCCAAAACGTGGAAAGTGGTGTATCAATTAATGATAGCTATGCATCAAGGTCTTCTCCGCTGGACTTCTCATTATCCGCAGGTTCCTTTTTATATTTGAAGACATGGGCTACTTTACTATAGACACTATACGAATCCCCTAAATTGATTTTACTTAGGAACACTGAATATCTGAAAGCACAGGTACACATTTCCCAGCAAATAAAGAGACCCACTGATGTCAGACACCTGTTACAGATTTATATTCCCAAAATCTTTGATCTGAAAAATAATCCAGAGAAACAAAAGAGCCTGGTGTTGAACATAAAGTAGTAATCAAAAATTTGCTCATTAAGTTACTTAAAAGTAATTTCTCTTCTCAAAGTGCTTTAAAAACAAATTAAATCTGACTCCTCTTTTTGATTAACTGATAATATAATCAAAAAATCTTTGATATTTTCATAATAAACTAACATAAGCCAAGAACTCCCACTGATGCAGTGCTTAAAACTATATATTTATAATTTCCTATTTTATTGGCATGGATATTTCTAAACTTAAAAACCTTCCTGGTAAGTTCTTTTAATTTCTTATGACAAAAATTTCTCACAACACACAAATATTTACAACATATACATTGTTTTCAGCTCTTTACATTGAATTCCAAAGACAAACATTTTTATAGGTTACCACAGAACAAAAGCTGTGACTCATGTTTTTATTTCATAAACTATTATAAGTTAAAGTGAATAGATTCTTTTAATATTCCTTGTAGCATTTTACAAGTGCAACAGAAAACTTGAAGAACCAAATTAAGAGAGCTGTAGTTCATTAGACAAATGTTGCTCGTTGTCATCACATTGGTCACAGCACATTTTTGAAAAAATAAGCACCAATCATTCTTGCAAAGAACAATTTTTATCTAAAAGGATTGAAAAGTGTTAAATACAAGGTCTTTAATTTACATGACAAGCAATAAATACGCTGTTTGGAAACTCATCCTGCACACTGCTAACCTCGTACATAGACTGTACCGAGAAGTGAGCTGTCACTCATGTAATTGTAATTTTTCTTTCTAAAGAAACCAATTTGACTCCCAACCAATGGTTTGCTATGTTAACGAAGGCCACAAACAGTACACCTGGGCCAGCAAACGGGTGAAACCGACAAAACTCCAAGGGGGAAACATCTAGCAAATAAATCAAAAGCCAAAGATCATTGCTGGTGATATTAGCATATACTTGAAAACCTTAATATGCTGCTACTATGATTTGTTTTAAATTATTGTTTAGTCATATATTAAAGAGCCAGCCAATGCTCTTAAAAGTTAAAAAAAATTGTGTAGCCGCATTATTGTTTCAACGTCCTGTGTGGAAAGTTGCTATCGCTGTACAATTTTGCTGGAGCCTTTATTTTACAATAGGGCTTCACCTCTAACTCAGAATTGCACATAAGAAGGCTATTTAAAAAGTACGATAAAAATCTGCACAAATCAGACTTAGGAAGAGTCAGTACGCTGTACACTTTCTACAATATTATGCTGATAAGTGAAGAGACGATAGAAGTGCTGCCACTAAAACGGTTCAGTTGAGGAATAATTGACTGGAATTTTTTTTTATTTCTTTAAAGTAGTTATCCCAGGTCAAATTAAGACCAAGAGCTTATGCGTTAAGCCTTAGAGACTGATCTTCTCTTCTCCTGGAAGAAATGTCGATATCTATAGAGTCTTTCCCGACTATTAGCCTCAGTCGCTTAGCGGGAGGGAGAGGAATGAAGTCATCTTCAAAGTCGTCGTCGTAGTCGTCGTCGTCGTCCTCTCCCTCTGAGGAGGAGGACTCATCGGTACTTTCCTCCTCGTACTGACTGTAGTCATCCACCTCCATCTGAGACTCCAGGAGGGAAAGGGGGTCGCTACAGCACACCCCGTTTTCATGAAGCCCCTCCGCGTAGGAGCCCCGACTCTCCTCGTCCCGTTTCAGCTGGATTTTCAGTTTTGTAGAAGTACTGCCTGGTCCTGAGTTGAACCCGTTGTTAAGCTTTGCTACATAGAGGTTGCTGTCGTTCTCGTGGTCTTTGCTTAACTTGATGCTGATCTTCGAGGCGTTCACCCCGTCGTTCTCCTGGTCGTTGGCCTTGCTGCTGCTGTCGTGGCGCCGGCGCAGCGTCAGTTTGGGAATCCCAGAGTTGTTCTCCAGGATCAGCTGCGCGTCGTAGCGCGTGATGCGCCTCTTCTTTTTGCTTTTCGCAGTTCTGAAGGCGTCCTTCGTCTTGAAGGCGTCCGGCGTCCCGGGGGCGCAGTCCGAGAGGCGGGCGGGCGGCCCCGCGCTGGGCTCGCCGGGGTCGGGGGGCGCCGGGGGCTCGGGCGCGGGCTGCTGGCGGGGGTCGCCGTGCGCCGCGGGGGCGTCCTCTGCCTTCGAGCACTGTTTCACGAGTTTTCCCGGCCGCGCCTTCTTTTTGGACGCGGGGTCGCCCCTGTGGCACTTGGGGTCCCCCATGGGCGCGGCCGCGAGGCCCGGCTCCTGCTGCGGCGCGGGGTCGGCGGGGGCGGTGGCGGTGGCGGTGGCGGGGGCGGGGGCGATGGCGGGGGCGGGGGCGGGCCGCTCGTCAGGCCGGGGCGCGGCGGCCTCGGGCGTGCTTGGTTCCGGCGCGGGGTCGGAGGCGGAGGCGGAGGCGGAGGCGGGCGCGTCCTGCGGGCCGGGCCGCGCCCGGGCCGAGCGCCGGGTCACGTAGGCGCAGGGCGCCCTGCCCGGGTGCTGCCGGTGCTCCCGCGCCGCGTGCCGGGTCAAGCAGCCGCCCGCGGCCGGCGCCGCGCCCTCGGCCTCCTTGTCCTTCCGCAGGGGCAGGTTTTTGTACAGGACGACTTTCGGCTCCTTGAGGACCAAGTTGCCCATCTCCAGCTTCCTCGACGTGCTCTTCTGCTCCAGCCGCTTGCAGTGGTTCCTCAGCTTTATCTTTGAGAGTAAAGGCTTCGCAGGCTTTCTCAGTTTCTTTGGTACCCTGGAATTATTCAGATGAGTTAGCTTAGATGAGGTAGAGTTGGAAGGAGCGGGAATTCTTGACATGGATTGCCTGCTTAACGTTCTGCTCTTGTTGTTCTTTTTTACACCAACTGAAGATTTTCGGTTAGAAGCTGTAAGGTTAAAAAAAAAAGGATGAGAAATAGCTGGGTAACACAGTAGTGCAACACAATTCCCCAACCAGCCCATCAGCTGTGTTACCATCGTGCACGCGTGTGGAAATGGACCCTGTCTGATTCTGCCGGCCCGCGGCTCCCTACACTGCCTTGGGGACGCTCGGGTCTGAGGCTAGAGGAGCTCTCTGCACAGCGGGCCGCGCTTCACTCTAAGCTGCTAAGCTGCTCATCTGTCACTTCATTGGCCCAAATTAAGCATTTCTTTTCCTGATTTAGTATTTTCTTTTTTTTTTTTTCTTTTGTGGTACTGGGGATTGAACCCAGGAGCCCTCTACCACTAAGGTATACTTCAGCTTTTTTTCTTTTTTTGGTACTGGAGATTGAACCCAGGAGTATTCTACTTCCCAGCTACACCCCAGCCCCCCCTTTTTTGCGGTACTGGGGATTGAACCCAGGGAAATTCTACCTCCAAGCTACACCCCAACCCTATTCTTTATTCTTTTTTTTTTGAAATAGGGTCTCACTAAGTTGCGGAGGGCCTCACTACTGTAGCTGAGGCTGGCCGCGAATCTGCAATCCTCCTGTCTCAGCCTCCCAAGTACTGGGATTACAAGCGTGTACCATCAAGCCCGGCACCCCAGCCCCCTTTTAAAATTTATTTTGAAACAGGGTCTAAGTTGCTGAGGCTGCATCGAACCAGTGCATCTCCTGACTCAGTCTCCCAAGTATTGAGATTACAGGCATGGCCACCACACCCTGCTCCTTTTCTATTTTTTATTTTGAAATAGGGTCTCACTAAGTTGCTGAGGCTGGCCTCGAACCTGAAATCCTCCTGTCTCTGCATCCCAAATACTGGGATTATATGTATGCACCATCACACCTGGTTTGAGATAGTGTCTTGCTAAATTGTCCAGGCTGGCCTTGAATTTGCACCTTTCCTGCCTCGGTCTCCCAAGTTGCTGGTATTATAGGAGGGCACCACCACGTTCAGCTCTGATTTAGCATTTTCTCACATAAAAGATTTTAAGGGAGCCAGGCATAGTGGCACATACCAGTACTTGGGAGTCTGAGACAGGAGGGTTGCAGTTTGAGGCCAGCCTGAGAAACTTAGTGAGGCCCGCTGCAACTTAGACCCTGTTTAGAATAAAGTAGGGTTGGGGGTGAAGCTTAGAGGTAGACTGTCCTGGGGTTCAATCCCCAGTACCAAAATCCAAAAACTGAAAAAGAAAAAAGAAAAAAAAAAGGAGAGATTTGAAGGAAAAGTAAGTTTACTATAGTTTTTTTTCCCTTCACAAATTGTTCTTAAAATCATAATTTTACATATGGTTCTAAAATTTATCACTCTTTTACAGTAATTACTTGGCCGGTAATACAGAAGAGAAATATGTCACTTCTGGGCTTTAAGAGAAAAATTCTATCACAATGGTTTCAAACATGAAAAATAGGTCCTAAGAACCATATATTGACATTCCAATAGACATTTACCAAAAAAGAAGTATACTATTGTAAGCTGTCTGCAATTTCCGTTCTATGAGGACCAGGAGAGACAATGGGTGGGCGGCCAACTGAGCAGAGCGGCACTGCGTGGCCCCATCCCTCCGTGATGTGTGGTGACACTGTGACAGCGGACTCAAGGAGGCGGCAGCACTCTGCGCTGTCAGAAATGTGCTCTCTCAACACCAAGGAGCTCCCGCTTCTCCCTCTAAGACAGGGGCATGAAAAGGCTGCATGACCCTAATGGTGACCCATCCTGAAGGCCAAGGTGACAGTCAAATGGCTTTTTTTTTTTTTTGTGGCACTGGGGATTGAACCCAGGGGCATTCTACCTCCGAGCAACACCCCCAGCCCTGTTGTATTCTTTTGAAACAGGGTCTTGCTAGGTTGAGAGTCTCACTACTTGCTGAGGCTGTCTTCGAACCTGCGATCCTCCTGTCTCAGCCTCCCAAGTACTGGGATTACAAGTGTGCACCACCATGCCTGGCTTCAAATGGTTTTTGAGGAGGCTCAGCAGTGACTCGGGTTTACCCTGCCCCTGTGGTGTCTGACTTTGCCACTGATTTTCTGCTTTTTTTTTTCTCTTACCTTCTGGATTATTATTTATAGAGTTTTGTATCAGCCATATTTTAAACTACGCAGCTCTCTCATCCTCCAATCAAAAAAACCTCTTCCTGAGTAAAAAACCCCTTTTTGAAAAATCATACAGCGGGGAAGCTCTGATGACCAACTCCACTGTCACCACCAAAAAAGAGTGGATGAAAACCACAACTACGGATAAGCCTGGCACCGGCCTGCTGCAGCAAGGACCAGGGCCTTTCTACCTGCCGAGGGTTGCTAGGGCAACTGCTAACAAGCAAGTTATCAGTAGTCAACATTTTTTTTTTTTTTTTGCACTGGGGATTGAACCCAGGGGGCATTCTATCTCTGAGCTACACCCCTTGCCCTTTTCACTTTTTATTTTGAAACAGTAACGTGTCTCACTAAGTTGCTAAGGCTGGCCTCTAACCTGCGATCCTCCTGTCTCAGCTTCCCAAGGACTGTGATTACAGGCGTGTGTTACCACGCCTGGTTCATTAGTCAGTTTTTATTGAGGAGCAAAAATGTATAACAAGCACTCCAAAATTATCAAACCACGAAGAGTAGAAGGCTCTGTACTCAGAAATTGGCTCATAAATGGCTTCAGACTACCCAAACCAGCAAAATTCATAGTGATGAGACCCACTGACAACCAAGAATACTCTTAGCCATGTGGGCTGCTACCAAGGAGGCAGTTTATTTTTAGAATCGTAGGAGTAGTGAAGTTTGGATACTATTCAATTTGAGGACTAGTGGTTTAATATGAACTGGAATTATACAGAACTGCTTGCTAGAGATTATTGTTTTAAGGCTACTTAGGGGATTCTTTAGCAAAAAGAATGCTCTATGAGGCTTACCTAAAGGTGGACTGAGTAGATGTGGTGTCCATAGAAGCATGTTAGTATTCTGGTTGTTTCCAGGCAGAACCCAAGAAAGGATTGCATGTTTGGCTACATTTGCTTGGTTCTCTCAATGCGGCTATGAGGATCCTTTGCTCATCTAATGCCTCTTCAAGGACTGATCTACCACCAAGCTTAGTGGTTCTCAAGCTTTCCCCTTTCCTCTTCCACACCACTCTGTACCTGCCATTGCCCCTACATCATGATGGCCTACGCGTGGTATTCCCGTCAGCATCCTTGTATGGTCTGGATCCCGCCCTTGCAGTGAGAGCCTTTGCGAATCCAACCACCTCTTTGTCATGAAACCCAGTGAGTACTTTCTAGCCCCTTCCTTTCTTCACTTCTCTTAATGGGACACTGCTAACCATTTTCTTTGTGAGAAATCCCTTCTTCCCTGGGCCATCAGAGGCACTCTCCTGGTTTTCCTTCTGTCCCCCTGGCACTCCTCCATTTGCCCCAGCCATTCCTCAGGCTCTACCAGTCGAGGCCAGGTGGGAACGCTACATGTCCTCCAGGTAACAGCTTGCCCATGGCTCTCACCACTTACATGCCTACGGTTCCCTAACCACTTTCTCAATCCACAAGCCCCTCAATCCACATGCCTACACTGAGCTCACCATCAAACCTCTGGCAGCTTCCCCTTCCGAGCTCTCCACCTCGACCCAACACGACACACACCAGCTGCCTGAGCAGGAAGCCGGAAGTCACCCTTGACTCTTCCTTCTCTGCCTCACCCAGCCAGCCGCCTGTCCTGCAGAGCCCACCCTGCAATGTCACTGGAACCCGTCTGCTTTTGTCCCGGATGCCACAACCTCCTGCGGGCACGATGACACTTTCCCTGTTGCTCCTATTGCTTGCCCAAGAGTCCATTCTTCATGTAGGTAGAATGATTTCCCTATCATCTCTGGTCACTTTTGAGAAGGTTTAAGCCTCTGGTAAACTAAAGCCTTACAAATGAAGTCCAAAATGCTAAGCTATGGCCACACCTTCTTCTCACCTTCTGCGGCCATGGCGGCGAGCGAACCCTCCGCTTGCACATGCTCGTGCATCAAAGTCCCTCTGCTTTCAATACGCCTCATTTGCCGCCACCTCATCTACTGAGCCCCCATGCTTAGGCAGTGCCTCCCCAAGGGAGCCTCGCCATGTCCTCTTAGAACTCTGGGTGCCCTTCCTTACTCGGCACTTACTTTAAGCATTTAACGAATCCCATTTTAAGGTGATTCTGGGTCTGGGCTCTCCCCAGCTCATCCGCTTTTCCAAAAGATGCAGCGCTGGCAGCCGTGACAACCCCTCACGAGCACTTCTCACGTTTGTGTTCTAAACCAGGCACAAAATGGACTGTATTTCATGCCATGTATTGAGATCTCACCTACATATTTGTATAATTGTCAATGTGTTCTCGTTTTGAAATGAATGCTCTCATCAAAAGCCCAGTCAAAAGTAAACTCATCAAGTCAAAGGCCAAAAAGAGATAAGCCAGTCAAGAGAACCGTGACCAAGATCAGAGTCCACCAGAGTGCGACGTGTCCTTCACTATCCATAAAGGGCTGCGACAGTGCCCTTGTGGGGGTTGGGAATCAGTGATAGAAAGACTAGAGGAAGACAGTGGCCACAACAAACCAAAAGTCAATCACTTTTTGAAAGTGTATCAAGACACGAAGGATTCTGACCTCAGTGGAGATGAGGTATGTCTGCGGTCATCCTTGCTTCTACACTAATTTATCCTGATTATCTTTCCCTGGTGGCCTGGAAAAGTCCCAGATATGAGCCTGGACAGTAGTTTTACGTGGAGTACACATTTCTCTTAGCAGCTGCTATGTGCCAGGTGCTGTGCAAAATGGCCTCAGTGGTATGAGCTGGAAGTGTGCGCCATCACACCGCTGTGACAACCCAGCTCTCAGACTAGTGGCAGGAGACCATCCATCTACTGAGTGGCAGAGATGGGATCTGAACTTTGGTCTCTGGTTCAAGATCCCAAGTTCTTAATCCCTCTGCTATGCTGCCTGTAAGGTCTACTGCAGAATTATTATGGCGTCAATGCCAAAACATGGGTAAAGGACCCGCCACATGGATATCATGGTCATTTCAAGGTGCCGTCAAAATTAGAAGGCAGTGTAGCATCCCTACAGCCAGATGGAAGAGCTGCAAAAGGACACCCAAACCTTCCTGAGCACCCAAGCTGGGCTGGAAATGCACACCACCCATGCATACAAGATGACACGGGGGTTCAGCACGTTTGGAACTTGAGAACTCAGAAACCCATAGGACTTCAAAGCTCTCAGTCTCCAGTTTACTAGGCACAAGCAGCTTTCGCCTGGCATGAGCAACAGACTGGCAAGGGCTACCTGGGACAGTGTGCTGGAAAGGACAGGGAAGCAGCCCACAGGCTTGGCAGAAAGGAGTGCAGACCAATGAGAGATGCAGTGCTGGGTGGGAGGGAGAACAGGTAGCCCAGCCTCCACGTCTAGGACAGGTGCTCCTTAGGTAAGATAAACTGACTGCACTAGCCACATCTTCTGGGTACTGTGCTGACCTGTGACACTGCCATTGGCTGTGCGCACACTTTTAGGCACTGTTCTTAAGAGCCTTCATATCCTGTATCATGACACTAACTACAGGAAACTGCCCAGCTGGCAAGGCACATAGGCCTGAAAAACTAGAATACCCGATCACGGCAATGTAATTCAGCCGAGGAATGCTTTTGTGAAAATGGATTTCTTGTTGTCTCCACTCCTGGACGCTAAAGCAAAATGTCAAGGTGGAGCCCTCAAAACACCTTCCAAAAAAAGGACCTGCATGGAAGGAAGAAATAATTTATCTTCTGACTAGGCAGAAATGTTTCTTTATACAGGTTGTTCAAAGAAAGGAGTTCCTCTATCAGCTGCTAAATCCTACACGAAGTGCAGGATGAAGATGAGCAGCCAGGCAGAGCACAAGCAGCCCACGCGGCATACTCCCACCTCCCCAGGGAAAAGAGCTGCCGCGGCACTGGCTCTTCTCCAGCCGCGGCTTCACAGAGCCTTTCTTTTAAAGGGTATGGTTGACACACGAACACCGGAAGAAATACAGCCTGAAAGAAAACGTAAGAACTAGAGAAAACCCCTGTGACTGATTGAATGCACAATGGTCTCAGAGATGGCTGAAGCCTTGGCTTCTTCAGAGCACTGAATCTACCGACTCTTTACCATGACCTCAGAGTTAGTTATACCAACCACCCCAAAGTAATAAGCAGCCATTGGGAAGTGCTGTATTTCTATTCTAGAATGCTGGGATGATAGCTCAAAGGAGTTAAAGCTTGAGAAAACAGAATGTCTAGTCTGCTCTGCAGTTACTTGTGTACTTGTCTTTGAGCTGAGGCACAAGCTCCCTTAGCTTTCGAGGGGGCCCAAGTCTCATACATCTTTGTCTCTCACCAACTAGCAGGCTTTTAATAAGCATTTGGTTTAGTAATAAATATTCCCTAGATGGTTACATATAGTACACTCAACAGCTTCCAAAAATGACTTGTATTTTGATCTTTTAAATTAAGTGGTGTACTGAGTACAGAATCTGTACACCAGTAATAAAGTTAATGCACAAAAACACAAACTTCTGCAAACATCACAGAGCCATTCCCTGTGGGCAGCTCTGTGGCTTTCTCCACGTATGCACAGCAACATGCACTAAGTGTTTTCATGTAAGCATTTACAAAGGGGCTTCACAAGTCTCCAGTTTCACCAAGGAACCAGACTCAGAAAGCAAATGTTCATTACGCTGCATTTATTCGAATCAACAGTCAACAATGAATGATCAACTAACTCCTCTCTCGTTCACTTTGGATAGTAACTGAACAGTCTGGACTAGAACTATACTATGGCTTTTACACTACAGAGGTCACGCCTGGCCTCCGACTCCAGCAGCAGGTAGATTCAGGAATCCATGGCAGTGCCATTCACTACCATGGCAAACGCCTTCCCCTTTCTTCAGGAGTTTCTGTAGGGGAAGGGAGCCCCCAGGATTGGGGAGAAGAGCCTAGAACAACCAGCACCTGAGGCTCCTAGTGCTGTCTCACTGCACATTAGAATGCCAGCACAGGCAGACTCTGGGGACCACCAAGTCAAACCTTTCCAACAACTGTCTCTGCCAGACATGTCAGACAGAAGAGCCCGCTGCTGGTGGCACCTAGAGAACACTGGCGTTACCCAGATGAATGGTAGCATGAGCGGTCCCAGAACGTCACAGCTCCACAGACATGATGTGCTGTCCTTTGCCCGCTTAGGTGTCTTCTCTTCCTTCTCTCTGGGTTTATTCTTCATTCTCCTTTTCCAGTTTCCATTAGATCTTGACCCCAGACAACTGGTATCTCACAGCTGGCTTCTTTCTCCTTTCCATCTCTTGCTACTTTCAGTAGTGGTTAACACAACACGCCACACCATGGCACATTCAAAGGTTCCTCTAGCACACTCTGAGTCTAGTAACTGGCGGTTGGGTGAACTGGGTCAGTTTGCTTGGAAAACGTTAGCAAGTAGTACAAGGCGGAAGCCTCGAGGCCAGAAACTATGAACACCCAGGCTGGCTGGACACTGGATTCTACCCAGTCCCTTGTCTTCTTGCAGGGCCCAATGACACCGTTATAACAGTGTCACTAACACCTTGAGAATGTTTTCCTCAAACACAGGAGATACTGGAACATATGATGAAGAATTCAATATCCAGTTACCAAGTATTGGAGAAACAGCCTAGAGCATGGCCCTGAATCTGGAGGTGGGACACACTATGCTTTGCACTCACACCACGTCTAGAGCCCTGCAGGGCCGCAGAAGCTCATGAGTCCCACATTCAATATTTAGAAGTTCAAAACTACTGAAGCATGCTTTAGAAAGCAGAGTGTGTGAGAATATTAAAAAAAAGTATCTGATCACTCTCCCTTACTTACTTGCATTGTTTTTTTCCTGAGTGGTGTCTGCATCAGTGTTAGAGCTGACAGACTGACTGTCTGAACTTTTGCTGCTGTCACCTAACTTTTTAAGCCTATTTAAGCGTTTGTCTGTTTCTCTGAGTCCGTATTTGCTATTGATAACAGGAGCAGGCGCGGGCAGTCCTACTCTGGATTTGAAAGCACCAGTTCCCCGTCTGCAAGACAAAACAGCACAGATTAAACAAACAGTACACACATTTAACATCAGCTGGAGCTGAGGGTCCTCGGCCACATCAGCTCAATGGATGTGATAAGCTGAGACCTTGACTACCACTGGAAAGAGGCCAAGTCTCAGACTCTAAAAAGAAAACATTAATAAGTTAACTTAAAAACTCTATCTTATAATAACTTCTATCAACTTACAGTCATAATAGTCATAACATAATAGTTATGATTACTGTCAATCAACTGTTAACTCCCTATGAGAAACTACTGGACATTCAACTAATTCTTCAATTTAAAACAATAGCTGGGTCTCAACTGTAACCTAAAAAAACCAACCTATTAACTATTTCAGCTTTGTTATGAACAATTTAATACTGTATTACTGAACATTAAGTATTAAGGAATTGGCTGGGCGTGGTGGTCTTGGGAGGCTGAGACAGAAGGATCACAGGCTCAAGGCCAGCCTCAGCAACTTAGTGAGACGCTGTTTCCAAATAAAAAATAAAAACTGGGCTGGGAGTGTAGCATGGAGGGAGAATGCCCTGGATTCAATCCCTAGCACTCCCCTCCCCCCAAAAAATTAAGGAATCAAAAAATCCAGGGCCTTTGGCATGCTAGGCAAATACTCTGCAGCAAAACCATACACCCGGCCCTGAACATACACTTTGAAAGCTGCATATTACCATAGAATAAACATTCCATAACTTATTCAATCACTCCTCACTGATGACTACTGCTTTTAATTTTTTTTAGCACGGACACAGCTGTTCTACTGTCTTGGAGCTGGAATCCTCACTAACTGGTGCTCTTATTTTTATAGGCTACGTTCCTCCCAGCATGAGACTGCCAGGGAAGAGAGGATGCTTATTTATTTACTTAGTGTACCAGGAGTTGAACCCAGGAGTGCTCTACCACTGACCACACATGAACCCCTTTTTGCAAATTTTTTATTTTGGAACAGGTTCTCGCTAAGTTACCCATGCTGGCCTCAAACCTGTGATCTTCCTGTCTTGGCTTCCCAAGTACTGGGATTACAAACGTGTGCCACCATGCCTGGGATTGCAGGTGTGTGACACTGTACCTAGCAAGTATGCTTATTTATTTATTTTTGGTACTGGGGACTGAACCCAGGGGTGTTCCACCTCCAAACTATACCCCTAACTCTGTGTGTGTGTGTGGGGGGGTATTGGGAATTGAACCCAGGGGTATTATGAATCTGAGCTACTATTTTTTATTTATTTACACCCAGCACTATTTTATTTTGAAACAGGGGCTAGCTAAGTTGCTGAGGCTGGCCTCGAACCTGTGATCCTTCTATCTCAGCCTCCCGTGTACTGGGATTACAGGTGTGTGCCACTGTGCTGAGCCAAGTATGCTTGTTTTTATTTATTTATTTTATTTTTTTGGCGGAACTGGGGATTGAACCCAGGGGCATTCTACCTCTGAGCTACACCCCCAGCCCTATTTTTTTATTCTTTGTTTGGAAACAGGGTCTCACCAAGTTGTGCAGGGCCTCACTAAATAGCTGAGGCTGGCTGCAAACCTGTGATCCTTCTGTCTCAGCCTCCCAAGTACTGGGGTTACAAGTGTGCGCCACCACGCCCGGCTCAGTATGCATGTTTTTAATCAACACTGCCAGATTACTTAGTCTCTAAGGGTTCTAACAATTCACGTCCCCACTAGCATTGTACTAGAACCTATTTCTCCACATCCTCACTAGTAGTATATTGTGCTTTTAAAATTTTCCCAGTTTAATGAGTGGCCATCTTTTTCTGTGAAGCATCTCTTTTTCCTTTACCTTTTTTTCTGATTTTGCTTCTTCCTTGTGAAACTACAGATACTTTTTGTTATTAGGGTATTAACTCTTTGCTGTACATGTATTTTCCTTCAGCAAATCATTTACTTTGACTTTATTTTGGTCACCCAAACATTTCCAGCCAGGCGTGGTGGTGCACGCTTCTTATTCCAGTACTTGGGAGGCTGAGACAGGAGGATCGCAGGTTCAAGGCCAGCCTCAGCTACTTAGTGAGGCCCTCCGCAACTTAGTGAGACCATGTTTCAAATTAAGAATAAAAAATAGGACTGGGGGTGGAGCTCAGTAGAATGCCCCTGGTTCAAGCCCCAGTACCGCTCGCTTCTTATGTCTTCAAGATCTTCATTACCCCAAGGTTAGACATATGTTCTCCTAATTTTTTTTTTTTTGTGTGTGTGGTACTGGGTATTGAACTCAGGGGCATTCTACCTCCAAGCTACACCTTAGCCCTATTTTTTATTCTTTATTTTGAAACAGGGTCTCACTAAGTTGTGAAGGGCCTGAATTTTTTTCCTAATAGTATTATAGTATTTAAATTTTAGATCTTTACTCCAGCAGGACTTTATGTATGATGTGATATAGGGGTATAGCTTGTTTTTTTTTCCAGAAGCATAATGAATTATACCATTATTTTAATTAAGTAACCATTCTCTAATATGTATTAAAATATATACAAGTCAGGCGTGGTGGCATACGCTTGTAATCCCAGTACTTGGGAGGCTGAGACAGGAGGATCTGGGTTCACAGTCAGCCTCAGCTACTTAGTGAGGCCCTCCGCAACTTCGTGAGACCCAGTTTCAAAATAAAGTATAAGCTGAGCATGGTGGCGCACGCTTGTAATCCTAGTACTTGGGAGGCAGAGACCAGAGGATCCGGATTCGCGGCCAGCCTCAGCTACTTAGTAAGATCCTCCGCAACTTCGTGAGACCTGGTTTCAAAATAAAGTATAAAAAATAGGGCCGGGGGTGTAGCTCGGAGGTAGAACGACCCTGGGTTCAATCCCCAGTACCGCAAAAAATAAAATAAAATAAAATAAAATCGGGCTGGGGGTGTAGCTTGGAGGTAGAATGCCCCTGGGTTCAATCCCTAGTACTACAAAAACCAAACAAATAAACAAAAAAATCCCCAAATTCTCATATACACTTGTCACTATTTCGGGGATCTCTCCATATTCTCTGTCCATTTCTGGGCCAGTTTCATCACAATTATTTTAAAATAACTTTTAATATGTGTTAAAGGAAGTATCTCCTAATACTTATTTTTAATGTGGTGATGGGCATTGGACCCTCAAAAAAAAAAAAAAAAAGAAGTGGAAAGAATGTGGACTCTGGAGTCAGGCTGACGGGTCACTTGCTGCTCTCTGTCTCTCTCTCTCTCTTTCTCTCTCTCTCACAGGGCGGCTGCGAGACTGAGCAAGGCAGGGAGCGTCAAGTGCACAGTGTGGTGCGAGGTGTACAGAATGGGTTCAACTAAGACGTTCTTCTTTGTTTTTGCAGTACTGGGGATCGAACCCAGGTTCATTCTACCTCTGAGCTACACCCCCCAGCCCTATTTTTTATTCTTTATTTTGAAACAGGGTCTCACTAAGTAGCAGAGGGCCTCACTAAGTAGCTGAGGCTGGCTATGAACCTGCAATCCTCCTGTCTCAGCCTCCCAAGTACTGGGATTACAAGCGTGCGCCATCACGCCTGGCTCCAGCCCTGCTTTTTTTTTTTAGGTACTGGGGATTGAACCCAGGGGCATTCTACCTCCGACCTACACCCCCAGCCCTATTTTTTATTCTTTCTTCTTTCTTTCTTTCTTTCTTTCTTTCTTCTTTCTTTCTTTCTTTCTTCTTTCTTTCTCTCTCTCTCTCTCTCTCTCTCTCTCTTTCTTTCTTTCTTCTTTCTTTCTCTCTCTCTCTCTCTCTCTCTCTCTCTTTCTTTCTTTATTTTTGCGGTACCGGGGAT
>PVJS01036816.1:0-11261 GCA_004027185.1 Glis glis | reverse complement strand
TTCTACCTCCGAGCTACACTCCCAGCCCTATTTTTTATTCTTTATTTTTTGAAACAGGGTCTCACTAAGTTGCAGAGGGCCTCACTAAGTATCTGAGGCTAGCTGCGAACCCAGATCCTCCGGTCTCAGCCTCCCAAGTACTGGGATGACAAGTGTGCGCCACTACGCCTGGCTTATTCTTTATTTTGAAACAGGATCTCATTAAGTTGCAGAGGGCCTCACTAAGTAGCTGAGGCTGGCTGTGAACCCGCAATCCTCCTATCTCAACCTCCCAAATACTGGGATTACAAGCATGCACCACCACGCCCAGCTGAGCATCTAATATTTTCTAGGTAGAATAGTTACAAGTTTTTTTTTATGTTTTTATTGGTGCATTGTAGTCTCACATCACAATGAGTATCAGTATGGTGTTAACATACATGCACACAGCTTTTGGTGTCCCTCCCCCCCGCCTCCCCCCTCCACATGTAGCACTGACAATGATGTTGGTATAATCTCATATATATACATTGTTTATGACAGTAATTCCATAGATTCACTTCTTTCTTACCCTTCCCCTTCCCTTGTACCCCTTCCCTTGTACCCCTTCCCTTGCACCACTGAGGGTTCTCCGTTGTCGGAATTCTACTCAGCAATAAAGATGAACAAAATAACAGCCTTTGCAAGAAAATGGAAAGTTACAAGTTTTTTAATTAAAAAAATATTTTTGCAGCACTAGGGATTGAATCCAGGCCTCACGCATGCTAGGCAAGGACTCTACCACTGAGCTACATGCCTAGCCCCTTTACAAATTTTTATTTTATTTTGGGGCAGGTCTCACTACATTGCCAATGCTACCCTTCAACTTGGTGATGCTCCTGCCTCAACCTCTTCAGTAGCTGGGATTACAGACATGCATCACCATGCCTGTCCTTATGAGTTTGTCTTTACAGTTTTTAAAACAAGTTTTTACTTGTGGTAAAAAACATACAACTTAAAATTTAGCATTTTGGTCATTTTTTAAGTGTAAGGTTCAGTAGTATTAAGTATATTCACATTGTTGTGTGGCACATCTCCAGAACTTTTTTTAATTATCTTGAAAAACTAAAATTTTGTATTCAATAAACAACTCCCTATTTTCTCTCTCCCAGCCCCTGGCAACCACCCTTGTATTTTCTATGTATTTGACTACTTTAGATACCTTATATGTGGAATTGTATAGTATTTTTCCTTTTTTTTTGGTGACTGGCTAATTTTACTTAGTATAATGTCCTCAAAGTTCCTCAGTCTTGCAGCACAGTGACAGAATTTCCTTCCTTTTTAAGGCTGAATGTTGTTCCATTATATGTACATAAGTTATTTTGGTTTCCCTTTAATTAGTTACTAGACATTTAGTTCACTTCAACTCTTGGATGTTGTAAATAATGCCACTGTGAACATGAGTGTACAGATATCTCCTTGAGATCCTACTTTCAGTTCTTTTGGATATATACCCAAAGTAAGAGAGCGGGATCATGTGATAATTATATTTTTGATTTTTTGAGGAAAAAACCTTATGAGTTTTGAGCATCTTTATATCCCAAGGCCTACCATGTATGTATGTATATATGTATGCATGTATTTGGTACTGGGGATTGAATCCAGGGGCACTCTCTACCATTGAGTTACATCCCCAGCTTTTTTTTTTTTCTTTTTTGTGGTACTAGGGATTGACCCTGGGGGCATTTTACCTCTGAGCTATACCCCCAGCCCTTTTTATTTTGAAACAGAGTCTTGCTAAGTTACCCCATGCTGGCCTTGAACCTGCAATCCTTCTGTCTCAGCTTCCCAAGTACTGGATTTATAGGTGAGCACCACCACACCTGGATCTGCCCAGCTCTTTTTATTTTTTATTTTGAGACAGGATGTCTCTCAGTTGCCCAGGCTTGCCTTGTACTTGTGACCCTGCTGTCTCAGCCTCCTGAATTGTTGAGCTTATATCACTGCGCCTGGCCCAAGGTCTAACTTTTCTTCTAATTTTTTTTTTTTGTGGTATTGGGATTGAACTCAGGGGTGTTCTACCTCTGAGCTACACCCCAGCCTTATTTTATTTTGAAACAGGGTCTCGCTAAGTTTTTGAGGGCCTTGCAAAGTTGCTGAGGCTGTCCTCAAACCTGTGATCCTTCTGTTTCAGTCCTCCAAATACTGGAATTACAGGCATGCACCACTACACTCATCTAGGTCTAACTTTTCTTCTAAAACAATACTTTGGACCATTCGTTTTGGTCTTGATGAGTGAAGGATCATGGCTACATAGAAAGAATATGGTATTTGGACGTACCACAATTTGAATCATGGCTCATCTGTTTTTGAACTGAGTGACCATGGCTAGATTATTTAACCTCTCTGAGCTTTACTTTCTTCATCTGCAAAGTAAAACAATGGGAATGGTAGTACATTATATTCATTTTTTGAAGATTCAAGCTAATGTTCATGTCAAGGACCAAGTCACCAGTAAAATTCATCTATCACTATGTCTTTCAAACTAGTTATTTGAGTATAGTATTATCTTCTAATGATTGAACCTGCTGATATGGTTTCTTTTTATGGCAGATATCCCAGAGGAGGAAGCCAGATATTGGACCTACAAATTGGAGCAAATCAATGCCTTGGGAACTGATAATGAGGTAGGAACTGCCTTATTTATAATATAGAGAGATGGGGAAGATCTCTTACATGCTTTGTAGGTTGTTCGGGGGTGGAAGAACATATTGTCCTTAAGAATGAAATAATGTATGTTGCACTAAAGATAAAGGGTAGCTAGCCAGATGCAGTGGTGCATACTTGTAATCCCAATACTGGGGAGGCTGAGACAGGAGGCTTGTAGGTTCGAGGCTAGTACACCAAACTTAGTGACGCTGTTTCAAAATAAAAAATAAAAAGCACTGGCATGTAGCTCGTGGTAGAATGCCCCTGGGATCAGTCCCCAGTGCCACACTAGAAGATTGCCTGAATTTTTACTGGAAGGCTCCATTTCCCCCTTTTCCTATTTTTCCCACCCTCCCTTAGACAATGGCACTAGACTGATTCTAGACTGTTGAGGAGGGAGCTGGTGCCAGGTAACCTGTTCTCTCATGTTACATGAATGAACAGAAGGCATTTCTTCTGTTCCTTCCCAGATTTTTGAGTATCATCCTTATTTGTGTGCTTTTTTTTTTGTGGCACTGGGGATCGAACTCAGGGGCATTCTACCTCTGAACTATACCCCCAGCCCTATTTTTATTTTTATTTTTATTTTGAAACAGGTTCTCGTTAGGTTGATGAGAGTCTCACTACTTGCTGAGGCTGTCCTTGAACCTGCGATCCTCCTGTCTCAGTCTCCCAAGTACTGGGATTACAAGTGTGCACCACCACACCCGGCTTTGTGTGCTGTTTTTAGGGATGTGTAGACTATTGAGTTGCTTGGTCCTGCTGTCATAACATCTCCAGAGATGAGTCTGGTGTGTGGAAGAGAACACAAATGAATTCAATCTGGGGCATCAGGGATGGGGAATGTTTTTGTTGTTGACAGTGAAAGAAAAAGATAGTAAGTTTACTTTTGGACATGTTGGGCTATTAACAAATGGTTCTCATTATGAGATAGATTTTGAGTGGCAGAGGATATTTCACTGGAAATGTCTAGTAAGCAACTTTGTGAGGAAATCTGAAGTTCAGGTTGGATGGAGTAGAGATTCATGGAGTTTAGATTCATCAATGTGGGTAGCAACTGAAGTCATAACAATAGAAAAGCTTGCTTAGGTAGAGCATGTAGAAAGAATATTGAAGAGGAACAAGGACAAAACTTTGGAAAACATCAAATATAAGAATCATGAGAAATAAAAGAGACTGAGAAAGAATTTGCTGAAAGAGTGAGAGTGGGAAAGATTCCTAGAACAAAGAAAAAACAAAGGGCCGGGCGTGGTGGCGCACGCTTGTAATCCCAGTACTTGGGAGCCGGAGACCGAAGGATCCGGGTTCTCAGCCAGCCTCAGCTACTCAGTGAGATCCTCTGCAACTTCGCGAGACCCGGTTTCAAAATAAAGTATAAAAAATAGGGCCGGGGGTGTAGCTCGGAGGTAGAACGCCCCTGGGTTCAATCCCCGGTACCGCAAAAAAAAAAAAAAAAAAAAGAATTTCTACCTTGAATCTCTTTTTCTTTTTTCCATACCTTTCCTTTTTTTTTTTTTTTTTTTTTTTTTTTTTTTTTTGCGGTACCGGGGATTGAACCCAGGGGCGTTCTACCTCCGAGCTACACCCTGGCCCTATTTTTTATACTTTATTTTGAAACCAGGTCTCCTGAAGTTGCCGAGCGCCTCACTGAGTTGCTGAGGCTGGCCGGGAACCCGGATCCTCCGGTCTCCACCTCCCAAGTACTGGGATTACAAGTGTGTGCCACCACGCCCCGCTAAGGTAGAAATTCTTGATAGTATCACACATCCAAAGAAAATGAATTCTGAACTAGAGCCATTGGATTTGGCGATTAATAACCAGTATCCATCCATAGACTAGTACAGGAAACCAAAATGTTGCGGTTTGATGACTACATTAGTTTCCTGGGACTGCCATAAAGTACCACAAACTGGATGACTTACAGCAAATGAATTTATTCTCTCACAGCTCTGGAGGTTAGAAGTCTGAAATCAAGGTGTTGGCAGCATCAGTTCAGTTCTGTCTGGAGGTTCTGAAGGAGAAACCATCCCGTGCCTCTCTCCAACTTCTAATGGTCACTGCAGTCCTTGCTGTTCCTTGGCTTGTTGATGCGTTCTTCTAATCTCGCATGCCTCTCTGTGTGTCTTCACAGTGCATCTCCTGTCTCTATGTGTCTGTGTTCACGTTTTCATTCTTATAAAGACACTAGTCATATTCACAGGTACTTAGAACTTTCACAATAGCTTTTTAGGGGAAACAATTCAACCCACAGCAAGTTGAATGAAAGATGAAGAAATGGTGTTTGGGATAAGTGACTACTCTTTTCAGGGCTTTCCCTCCTGTCGCTGAATCCTTAGTAGGCTTTCTGTAGTTAAGCTGCATAACTCTTCTCATGCCCAAGCCAACACCTCAACTTTTATTCTTCTTTGAAAGCTCCCAGTTTTTCTTCTCCCCATGATACTTCCCAGCATTTGCTCTATCCTTTCATCTACGATGTGTTTTTGTTCTCCCCAAGTAGTATACAGCCTTTCAAACTTCCATCATCTTTGTTTTCCTAGCAAAGAAGCACACTGTACTTTTGAATTTACAAGCTTTACTTTGTGTCATTATGCAGAATCAGATGAAGGGATTAAAATGATTAAAACAATATAACTTATATAGATATTATAGAATTTTATAAATTCGAATAACAATGGTTCTTGATCTGTGGTTTTTAACTCCCTATGAGATTTTCATTTTCTGTTTATATTCTAGGATATGGAACTCACTAAGTTTATATCTTTCCTCTTCTCCTTTACCACCCTGTTTGTCTTCATCAGCTTTATTGAAATATAATTCATGCATATCATGCACTTCATTTAAAATGTGTAATTCAATGGCTTTTGGAATATTCAATGTTGCACAACCATTACCACAACCAATTTTGAACATTTCATTACCCCATAAGGAAACCCAGTGCTTTTAATCATTACTCCCCAATCCCCCCATCCTCCTCAGCCCTAGACAACCACTAGTCTACCTTATGTTTTTCTATATTGACTTATTCCCTCCCTCCCTCCTTTTCTTCCTTGATTGAACCCAGGAGTTTTTATTTGAAACAGGGTCTCACTAAGTTACCATGTGCTGGCCTCAAATTTGTGATTCTCCTATCTTAGTCTCCCAAATATTGAGATTACAGTCATGCACCACCACGCCTGGCTTATTTTGGACATTTCATATAAACAGAATTATATAATATGTGGTCTTTTGTGACTATCTTCCTTCAGTTAGCATAATGTTTTCAAGGCTTCATCTTTGTTGTGGTATGTATCAGTACTTCATTCCTTTTTATTGCCAAATAAAATTCTACTGTACAGACTATATTCTATTTATTCAGTTAAGAGTTGATGGACAATTGAATTGTTTATAGTTTTTAACTCTTATGGATAATGCTGCTGTGAACATTCATGTACAAAGTTTTGCGTAGACATATGTGTTAACTTCTCTTTGGTATGGACCTGGGGGTGAAATTGCTGGATCATATGTTAACTCTGTTAGAGAGACTGCCAGATTGTTTTTCAAAGTGGCTGTGACATCTTCCATTCCCACCAGGAGTTTGTAAGTGTCCTAGGTTTTTCATATTCTTGTCAGCACTTGTTATTTTCTCTTTTTTATTGTAACCATCCTAGTAGGTATTCAAGTGACATTTCATTGTGATTGTCATTCCATTTAAAAATTTTTATTATGGAACATGAAAAAATGTGGAATTACTCTTATCCAAACAAGAAGCGCACATATTTGGTTATTATGTCTCTTAAATAATTTTTATTGTATACTGCTCTCTTTCCCTCATTTGTTTTGTAGAATTCTGCACATTCTGGATTTGGCTAATATGTCCCCAGAGTTCCATTTAGCATGTTCCTTTATCCCTTTCCCTTCCTTTAAACTGATAATTCCATCTAATAGATTGAAGATTTGATTTAGATTTAGATTGAAGTTCATTTTAGGGGTAGGTAGTTGGTGTCTTATTGTACTTTTAGTACAATAAGTACTAAATAAGTACTAAATTTATTTATTTAGTACAATAAGTACTAAAATTCAGTGGGGACTCAAGTGTTGTTGGCTTATTTCATCCATTATAAATTCTTCCATCAGCCTTTTACTTAATGATTTTAGTAGCAATCATTATTTTATTAGGGCTTGCAAAATGATGATTTTTATTTGTATATTATTCTGTATTTATTAGCTATGATTTGTCAACAAAAAGGAACTTTCTCTTAGCAGCTATTTGCTTTGCTTGAAAACCATGTCAGTCAGCTTTCATAGTCATGACAAAATACCTGAAATAAATCAACTTAAAGGAGGAAAGACTATTTTGGCTCACATTTCAGAGGTTTCAGTCCATGTTCTCTTGGTTCCATGGCTCTTGGGCTATGGCAAGGCAGAACATCATGGTGGGGAGCACATGGTGGAACAGAGTTGCTCGCCTCCCAGCTGCTGGGAAATGAAGAGAGAGAAAGAGAGGAAGAGGCTCAGGGACAAAATACAGCCTTCAAGGACACATCTTCAAAGACCTACTTCTTGCAACTAGGCCCTACCTCCTAAGTTTCTACCATTTCCCAATAGCCCATTAAAATAAAAATCTATTAGCAGGGCATGGTGATGTATGCTTGCAATCCCAGTACTTGGGAGGCTGAGGCAGGAGGATCACAGGTTCTTGGCCAGTCTCAGCTACTTAGTGAGGACCTCTGCAACTTAGTTTTAAAATAAAGAGTAAAAAAAAAAAAAAATATATATATATATATATATATAGGGCTGGGGGTGTACCTTGGAGGTAGAATGCCCCAGGGTTCAATCCCCAGTACCCACCTTCCCCCCCCCCCCACAGATATCAACGGGAGGTGGGCGTGGTGACGCATGCCTGTAATCTTAGTACTTGGAAGAATGAGAAAGGAAGATTTCAGTTTCATGGCCAGCCTCAGCGACTTAGCGAGGCCCTCCACAATTTAATGAGACCCTGTTTCAAAATAAAAAATTAGCCAGGCGTGGTGGCACAAACTTGTAATCCCAGTACTTGGGAGGCTGAGACAGGAGGATTGCAGGTTCAAGGACAGCCTCAACAATGTAGCAAGACTCTCAGCAACCTAGCGAGACCCTGTTTCTTTTTTTTTTTTTGCAGTACCAGGGATTGAACCCAGGGGTGTTTTACCTTCGAGCTACACCCCTGGCCCTATTTTTTATACTTTATTTTGAAACCAGGTCTCACGAAGTTGCGGAGGGACTCACTAAGTAGCTGAGGCTGGCTGTGAACCGGGATCCTCCGGTCTCCACCTCCCAAGTACTGGGATTACAAGCATGCGCCACCACGCCCGGCCAGATTTGTGTTTTTAAAGTACTACCTTGAGCCAGGCATGGTGGCACATGCTTATAATCAATTTTCAGAGTAGTGAGCTGTTGCCTCAGCAACTTCTCAAGGTGACCAGTGAGGAGTTTTCTTAATGGAGCATTAATATGAATTTATTAATTTGTGCTGATAGATTTAATGTCTGGTGAGGGCCTGTTTTGTGGTTCATGGATGGCGCCTTGCTGTATCTTTACATGGGAAGTGGCAAGGCAGTTCTCTGGGGCCTCTTGTATAGGGTACTCATGCTATTCATGAAGGCTCTGCCCTCATGACCCATTCACCTCCCAAGCCCCCGCCCCCATCCTAACATCATCACATTGGTGAGTAGGTTTTAGCAAATGATTTTTCTGGAGACACAATCATTCAGACCATAGCAGATGGGAAACCTATTTTGTCCATGCAGGATTTATACTCTTTTTGTTAGATTTTTTCCCCCTGAATCATTATGAACAGTATTTTTTTTTTTTTTTTTGCGGTACTGGGGATTGAACACAGGGGCGTTCTACCTCTGCGCTACACCCCCGGCCCTATTTTTTATACTTTATTTTGAAACCGGGTCTCACGAAGTTGCGGAGGGCCTCACTAAGTAGAGAGAGAGAGAGACAGGGAGAGAGAGAGAGAGAGAGAGAGAGCTGAGGCTGGCCACGAACCCAGATCCTCCGGTCTCTGCCTCCCAAAGTACTGGGATTACAAGCATGCACCACCACGCCCGGCTTGAACAAGTATATTTTTAAGTTACATTTTCTAATAGATCATTGTTATTGTAAGTGAATGCTTTGCTTCTCTTCTTTTATTTTTCTTTGTGGTGTGGGGATCAAACCCATGGCCTTATGCATGCTTAGCAGGCACTCTACCACTGAACTATATCTCCAGCCCCTGCTACTCATTTTTTTAAAAAATATTGACTTTACTCAGTAACTTTTATTAGTTTTAATAGTCTAGGGAATTGTCTTAGATTTCTATATAGCTAATTTTTGCTTCTTTAAATATTGGCAGTTCTTATTTTCTCTCCAATCCTTATACATTTTTTAGTTTGAATTTATTATACATATGTTTTTATTAACATACTTTATTTTTTTAGAACAGTTGTAGATTTACAGAAATACTCAGCAGATAGCACAGAGTTTATCCTCTCACTCCCACTCCAACCCTATAGTTTCTCTTGTTATTAACATCTTGCATTAGTGTGGTACATATGTTACAATTAGTGAACCAATATTGATATATTATAAACTAAAGAGTTAGTATTTTATTATGTTATTTATTAACTAAAAAGCAAATCTTGAATGTTTTTACCATAAAGAAATAAGCATTTGAGGAGACAGATATGTTAACCCTGAATAAATAAATGTAAAAGTCTATAGTTTATTCACATTTTCTTAGTTTTTACTTCATGTCGTTCATGTAGGATCACATCTAGGCTACTGCATTACATTTAGTTGTCATGTTCCTTTAGGGTCCTTTTTTGTGTGTGCGTGTGGTACTGGGGATTGAACCCAGGGGCATTCTACCTCCGGGCTACACTCCTAGCCCTATTTTTTATTCTTTATTTTGAAACAGGGTCTCACTGAGTTGCGGAGGGCCTCACTAAGTAGCTGAGGTTGGCCACTAACCTGCAATCCTCCTGTCTCAGCCTCCCAAGTACTGGGATTATAAGCATGTGCCACCACGCCCGGCTCTATAGGGTCCTCTTGACTGTGACATTTTCTCTGACTTTCCTTGTTTTCAGTGACCCTTATTTTAAAAAATTCAATATCTAAAACATCCATTATAGTCAGCCCTCTGTAACCTTGAGTTCTTCATCCACAAATGTACTGATACAATCTACCTTGGTTTGAAAGTACTTAAAAGTTGCATCTGTACTGAACATGTACATTTTCTGGTGGTGCTGCGGATTGAACCCAGGCCCTTGCATATGCTAAGCCCATACTCTGCCACTGAGCTACATCCTTAGTCCTGTAAAGATGTTTTTTTTTCCCTTGTCATTATTCTCCTAAAAATACAGTATAACAACAATTTACATGGTATTAGGTATTATAAGTAATCTAGAGATGTTTAAAGTATATAAGAGGAAACATATAAGTTATATGCAAATACTCTGCCATTTTATGTAAGGGGCTTGAGCATCCGTGGATTTTGGTATTCTGTGCAGAGGGTGTCCTGGAATCAATTTCCTGCAGATACCAAGGGATGATGAATGTACAATTTTTAATAGAGCAAGAGTAGAGAGGCTTGTCTTTTTCTGGCTATAAAGAGAATGCTTTATAAGTCTTAAAGTATGGTGTTTGTCATTGATTTTTGTAGATACCCTTTATCAGAATAAGGAAATTTTATTTTCTTTCTGATTTTCTAGGCATTTTTGTCAAAAAAATAGTATGAGATCTTATCAAGTCTCTCCCTGAATCCATTAGATCACATATTTTTCTGTAGTCTGGTCAGTGTGGTGAATTACATAATAGATTTTCAGATATTGAACATTCTTGCATTTAAAGTTCACCTAGTCAGGGTATGTGTATATTTGTATGCCAATATGCATATATATGCACATATATACGTATACATTCACATATAAATATTACACACGTGATGGACTTGGCTTGGTAATCTATTAATCTATATTAATTAGGATTTTTACAGTCAGTATTCATAAGATAAGATTGTCCTGTAATTTTTCTTTCTTATACTATTTTGTTTTTTTCTGTAGCCATGTTAATATTATGCTATAGTGGACTTCAACTTTCTGTTTTGGACCTGGAACAGAGTCATTAAATGTGGCTCCTGAAAATGTCTACTCTTACTCTGAATTCTTCTAGATTCACTGTTTTTTTTATGTACTGTCTGCAGAAGTCATCATTTTAATAGATACTATTTATAATTAAGTCCCTTTGTCACTTTGGAATGAGTGTTTAACCATCAAGAAGTTCTTGAGCATTTTTGTGATTGGCAGTTTTACTAACACTGTCATATGATTTAAATTATGCTTGACTTCTGACCACTCCCTATTAGAAGTAGGTATAGGCGCCAGGCGTGGTGGTGCACGCTTGTAATCCCAGTACTTGGGAGACTGAGACCGGAGGATCCAGGTTTGCAGCCAGCCTCAGCTACTTAGTGAGGCCCTCTGCAACTTTGTGAGACCCAGTTTCAAAATAAAGGATAAAAAATAGGGCCGGGGTTGTAGCTCAGAGGTAGAATGCCCCTGGGTTCAATCCCCGGTACCTCAAAAAAAAAAAAA